>CM067841.1:40404282-40686782 GCA_034509565.1 Triticum monococcum | reverse complement strand
AAACCCTAGTTTATGCGTTGCTTCGTAAGGGGCTGATTTGGATCCATATGTTTCATGCTATGGTTACGTTACCTTAATACTTTTGTTGTAGTTGCGGATGCTTGCAATAGAGGTTAATCATAAGTGGGATGCTTGTCCAAGTAACGGCAGTACCCAAGCACCGGTCCACCCACATAGCAAATTATCAAAGTACCGAACGCGAATCATATGAACGTGATGAAAACTAGCTTGATGATATTCCCACACTAGTAGAAAATGGATCATTAGTACCGGTTTGTAAGGGCCTTTAGTGCCGGTTATGGAACCGGCACTAAAGGCCCCCCCCCCCTTTAGTACCGGTTCGGCACGAACCGGCTCTAAAGTGCCACCACGTGGCGTGAGCTTGCGCCCTGGTACCAACCGGTACTAAAGGTTTTTTTGAAAAAAAATTAATTTTGGAAAAAAATTTTGATTTTTTTATTTTTTATTTTTCTGAATTATTTGATGATTTAGTCTCTAATCACCTCTCTTAACTGCTCAAGTGTGGATCACTCATTCCAAATCATCTAACTTCCTGACCGGTCACCCATCCCTCTCACTACTCCAGCCCGAGCACGCTTAACTTTCAGGTTCTATTCTCCTTCGTTTCCGAGTCTGCACTTGTTGTTTTCCTGACAATAGTAAGATGTCAATCATATTAACCCTTAGCAGTTTAGCTTGAGCATGAAGTCATACATTTCACCGTTTGAGTTTGAAACTATTATTCTAAAAACAGTAATTATTTAGTAATGCTAATATTTCTTGAATAAGTTTGACCATAGTTTGACCAGATTTGACCAAAATTCAAAAAATTGAAATAATTATTTAGTAACACTAATATTCATGAATAATTATTTAGTAACACTAATATTTCTTGAATAAGTAGTTTGACCACAGTTTGACCACAGTTTGACCAGATTTGACCAAAATTGAAATAACTAAAATAATTATTTAGTAACACTAATATTCTAGAATAACTAGTTTGACCATTGTTTGACCACCGTTTGCCCACAGTTTGAATATTTTTCAATTTTTTCCACTCTAGATCTTAAAAGCCCCGTAACTTTTTTTCTATTAGGTTTTTGAGGATTTTGCAAATTTGGATGTAACTTTTCGAGTTGATGATTTTTCATATAAAAAACTTTTTCATCCGAGTTAGTATGCAAAAGTTATGCCCATTTTTACAAATTTCAGAGAGATTTTGCAAATAAAGTCAAAATTCACATTTGCAAATTTTCCCAACAACTAGACCACATATCACATGGGAAACTTATTTTCGTTTATTTTTTTGACATTTCCATCATTTTCGTTTATTTTTTTTTAAAACTGAAAAGGCGATCCACGGGGGGTAGAGTTTGAAAATTGCCTGCCGGTTTGTGTCTCCAACCGGTACTATAGGTCAGACCCCGTTAGTACCGGTTCATGGCACGAACCGGTACTAAAGGTTAGACCTTTAGTACCGGTTCGTGCCACGAACCGATAGTAAAGGTGATCGTGGGGCCCCGGCCTGACGCCATCCTGCCAGCACCCCTTTAGTACCGGTTCGTGCCACGAACCGGTACTAAAGGTTCAACACGAACCGGCATTAATGCAAATCCGTTCGAACCGGCACTAATGGTACCATTAGTACCGGCTCAAATACAAACCGGCACTAATGTGCTTCACGTTTGACCATTTTTCTACTAGTGCCATGTGTCCTCGGGAGCGCTTTACATCATATAAGAGTTTTTCCATGCTTGTCCTTTGCTACAAAAAGGATTGGGCCACCTTGCTGCACTTTATTTACTTTTATTACTTGTTACTCGTTACAAATTATCCTATCATAAAATTATCCGTTACCTATTATTTCTGTGCTTGCAGAGAATACCTTGCTGAAAACCGCTTATCATTTTCTTCTGCTCCTCGTTGGGTTCGACACTCTTACTTATCGAAAGGACTGTGATAGATCCCCTATACTTGTGGGTCATCAATCGTCACCGCCATCGTCGCCGCCGTTGCGATGCATGCCAGGCGGGCTGCGCGGCGTGTCGACCATCAGGACCTCCGCCACGGGGTCGTTGCTGTCGCACTCGGATAGGGTCTCGATGGAGCCAGTTGACAGGTGGAATAGGCCGTAGAGAGATTCGTCAGGCTTGATTGCCGCGACATGAGGGGTGGCCGACTGACGTGCCACCGCATGCTTCACCCACCGCTGAAGCCGCAACCGACCGGATGCTTGCGATGGCGAACAGCGGGGAGCGAAGAAACCGCAGGAGCCGACCGATACTGGGTCGACGGCTGCCGCAGAAGGACGCGATGAACGCACTCGTGAAAGTGCGTCGCCCCGCTGACGGGGAGTGTCTCAACGTCGAGGGGAGCTTCCTGAAGCCAAGCGGAGCCGTCGGTGATGAAAACGAGCGCGCCGAGACGGGTCTCGCGGCCCTCAGCCGAACCTCTGCCGGAAACCATGATGATAGGACTCGGAGAAATCGCAACCTCACCGAAAAGTCGCTAAGACACCTGCCCCACGATGGGCGCCAACTATCGTGGTTCTAAGTCTGACAGTAGAATGGGGGTAGGTATGAAGAGGCAAGATCCTAGCTACGGTGAAGTTGTACACGCAAGATTTACGAGTTCAGGCCCTTCGCGGAGGAAGTAACAGCCCTACATCTCGGTGCCCTAGGCGGTCGACTGGATTATGCGTGAAGTTACAGGGGGTGCGAATCCTTGTCCCAGAGGAGGGGGTGGCTTATATAGAGTGCGTAAGGACCCCGGCCATCCCCCGTTATATAAGGTTCAATGTACATAAAGAGGGGATGTTACTAGTAATGTCAGCATTAAAGTGATATAAATGATCATTAAGACTACAGAGTGAACGCCTGACCGTTGTCATCCAGAGTGATCTTAGATCTTCTGTACTCCGAGTGGTTTCTGATGTGGTCGAATGATTATATCTTGGTCGAATAGAATTGGGTTGTCTGAGTGGAACCTATGGTCGAGTGAGTTGCATCCTGAGGTGATTTCAGTCGGTAGAATTCGCTGTCCTTTGAATGTCTTTGACTCTAGGGTAGTGTCCTTGGGTAAGGGTGCTTAGTTCAGTTCTATTGCCCTACCCTAGGTACATGTCATCGTCGGATAGCGCTCATGAGGCTTGGAAGAGAATTGAAGAACTCTATGGAGACACCAATGATCATCCTTATTGTCCACAAACCTAAAGTAGAAGTAATGAATATTGGTCTCTGTATATGAACATTTTTTAAAATAAGATGGAGAAAATTCCGTACAATGAAAAAAATTCATTGAGGTACAAGATTTTTGTTGCATTTTGTTACGTCTTAGGTTACTTCAATATAACTCTATTCTGAAATATATTTAAATCAAATAAATTAAGCTAAATTTGCTTCTTTACAAACAGAATCCCCATTTTCTCATGTTAACAATTTTCAAAATAAAAATGTAACCGTTTTTTTACTCATGCAACAAACTTTTTCTGTTAACCACGACATTACTTCACTACTGCAGGAATGCCTAGCAGTGGCAGGGGGAAAACCCCTAGCAGTGAAGGGCGAGGCTCATAGGTGCACCCACCACTGCTATAATATGGCATCAGTGGCGAGCGCATGCCCGCCACTGATAGTCTCTGCAGTGGCGAACATGTCTTAGTGCCCACCACTCGAGTATACTATTAGTTGTGGGCAGTCTAGGGCACCCGCCACAACTACTTATTCAGTCGCCAACACAAACCTGACAATTGATAGTAAACAACAGCCAATACACATTATAGCATATACATTACGTAAGTGATCATACACATTACATTTAGCATAACAATAACAATCCAAATACAATACAAATAGAAGTACGCATTAGAGTACAACAACTCGCGTAACATCATTAGTACACGTAGCCTTCTTAGCGAAGCCTCCGACATGCTACATACATACAAGACCTCGTGATAACAACAACACCATAATGACAATGAACCGGATAAAAGTAATGATTTTTTTACTTGTTCACTTCTCCACACGGTTGAGCATACTTCATAGTTGATTTTATTTTTGCGGACCTACTTGGCGTAACGATCTGCTGCTTCCTTTTTAGTCATATATCCTTTATAGCAGTTGTTCTTGTAACTGTTCACTTGTTCATTGCATTTCTCCCGTGAATCATAAACTCATGGATTCCTCCCGGTGTACACCATATACCAATTCCGCTTCATCTACGAAGATAGATAAACAAGCTAATAAGTCAATTTCATAGTTATCCAATCACGTAGAGCAAAGTCATATAACAATCTATAGCATCATAGACTGATATAAATGACCACATTGCAGTTCACTATAGTAGTTCGGAAGCAAAAGTTTAGCTCCACCATAGCAACATAGAAATTAAGTTCACATGCATCGATCATATAGATCATATAAAGGCAGTGCACTAGTTGTTCAGAAGTAAAAGTTCAACTACATCATGAACTCTCCTTGCCTTCCACCATCTTCATGATCTCGGCTTGGGCGGTCCTCGCAGCTTTGATGGCTACTCGCGCACTCTCGGCGGCTGCTCTAGTGCTATCAGCATATGTTGCAGCGCTCTCAGTGGCTGCTCGAGCGCTCTCGACATAGGCGAGCACAATCTTCGTGTACTGAGTCACTCTCGCGACGATGTCTATGGCAGTAAGAGTTCCGTCTACGAGTGTAGGAGTCCTAACGAGGTGTCTCAGCTTCTCGATCTAAATCGCATTAAACAAATTGACATTTAGATGAAAGACATTTTTATGAAAGCAAATTTATGACAATAAAAAATGTAGAACTGTTATGACAACACTCCATATTTGTCCTTCAGGTAGACATTTTTCACTCTTATGTTGGGTACTTCGGCCGTTGGTGATGGTCGTTCTTCCCCCTCTCCTCCTGCTTTACCAAGGTCTTAGAGGAAGAAGAGGGAGAGAAACAACCCCCTACGGCAACAGTCAGTTCATATCTCAAGTGGTTGTATATATGGTGTACACTCGTCCTTCATCTTCTCCTCCTACTTTACCAAAGTCTAAGAGAAAGAGAAGAAGAAGGACGACCCCTTACGACAATAGTCGATGTCCTCCTCTTAGAACAACTCTCATCTCAGTTTGTGGATTCAAAGTGAATATTTTCCACCCGACGAAAAATACAATTAAGTAGCTCATCCATAAAAAGTAATAAATTTACAGAAAAATGGGCATGACCTTTGATAGAAATTGGACGTATTGAGTGCTAGAAATTAAGCGAAATGGAACTTAATCCAGGTTTCGCAAAAACATTGGAACTCATTACCAATACCTGCATCATGAATAAAACATTGTACTATATGTTGATCCATATGTAGTACATAGTCCTCTAGCACAAGCAATCAAATTTAAGACGTCTACTTACAAAGATTCAATGGTACATCATATAACAAATTTTAACTACACTAAAAAAATGTTGCTAATGTATAAGTACAATAGTGAGAACAACTAAAATCTTCATTAACAGAGAGAAGGGAAGCGTGCTTACCAGGGCGGAGTTGGACGGCCAGCGGGACTAGGCCGAGGACGATGGCAGAGGGGAGGCAGATGACGGAATCGACGGAGACGCGGACGACGTTGGATGCGGAGGAAGGCGCGGCCGATAGTGACGGGGAAGTAATTGGAGATAGCGTTGCACGGCGAGGCTGACGAACTTCGAGGCGGCGACAGACGACGCGTGCGATGGGGAAGATTGGTTCCGCGACGCCGTTCGAGGTGGCGGATCGCGTCCTCGCCAGTGGTGACGGATGACGCCACGACGCTGGCGACGACGACAGAGAGAGAGAGAGAGAGAGAGAGAGAGAGAGAGAGAGAGAGTTCTGTCTGGATGGATAAGATCTGACTAGCAGCAGGTGGGGGCGTGGTGGATAAGGTCGTACATAGAAGTGGCGAGCCACTGATTCGCGAGGCACCAGTGTCGGGCGATTTCATGTGCCCGTCACTGCTGTTTTTTGCCCTAAAAAATTAGCAAGCGTTTAGCAGTGACGGTCCTTACTCGCGCCCGCCATTGTTACGGGGATAACTAGCGAGCAATGTCTAGCACCCACCATCGCAAATTTTCCAAAATAACTATGGCGGATGTCTGATCACGCCCGCCACTCATTAGGGGTCACCTATAAGCATTTTCTTAGTAATGCATATTATTTGTTTGTAGTAAAGATATTCACTACACATAGGGCGGTCACATGTGTAGTGAATAGGGAAACATCTGGCGCACATGTTTCGTTTTGTTTTTTCTCTACCGGTTTCCTTTGCTTTGCTTCCAACTTTGCATTTATTTTCAGTTTCTTCTTATTTTATATCTGGTTTTCTTCGTATTTTATTTTATTTTTAGTGGTTTAATTCATGAACGTTCTTCAATAAAATTCATGTATCTTATTAAAATGCACATAAATTTTAAAAATTCATTTTTGTCCTAAAAGTCAGGATCATTTTTGAAGTGCATAGTTTTTTTTTAATTCACGAACATTTTTCAAAATTCACGAACATTATTATTCACCAATATTTTTTTAGAAAAAACAAGTAAGCAGTTTTCCCGAAGAGAGGAGCAAGGTGTTTTAAATACTTCCCCCTTTGGGAGTGACATCAATTGATTTCTATCTGGCTACTTTTCTTGGGCATGAAGAGCCCTGCGTGATCGCTAGTAAGCCTGCCCACTACGCATTTTATTAGCGACTGTAAATATACATTTCAAAACGCGTAAATATGAGCTATACAGCAAGAAGAAGTGGTGAATCACTATTGGGAAATCTGCCTGCCAATGCACCACTAGTGAACGTGATTTTGCTATTCTACAGCCTAGTAGAATGCGCGAATGCTATGTCTCGCCTACTTTGAGACAATACATTTATATTTATTTTTATAAATGTCACAAACATTTTTTAAATATGTGAGTATTTTTTAAATCTGACCAATATTTTCAAATACTCTGAATTTATTTTAAGAACTGCATGAATTTTTTACACCATATTTTTTATTGTGTGATGAACCTTTAATTAAAAAATTGCAATAAATAACATATTAACAATATTCAAATTTTAAACGAAATAAAAGAGTAAAAGAAGAAAATAACGAACCTAACACTATCGGGCCGGCCCAGGATAAGCATGCTTGATGTGAGGCTACAGTCTATCTTGCGTCAAGCTAGATATAGAATCTCCCATAAGAAGGCGAGCCCTCATTCCTATTCTAGGCCCGTTGTGGCACAGTGTTGCTCCAACAAACACCTCAAGATGGGAGCTCCTGTTTACCGCATTTTGCGGCAAATAGTTGGGGCGACCCATACAGGTGCCTGAACTGAGCCAGCCCATCAGTAGACCACACGCGCATCATTTAAAAAAGATGTAAAAAGAAGAAAGGGCATGAAGATTCGAGCTGACAACATCGGATTCCAGTTGAGGGAGGCACACCACTAGAGCAGATGGATTCAACTGATTGTAGGTAGCGTGAACACTGTAAGAACTCAAAGCCGCGTTCAGATATGAAAACATTTTTGGGAAAATCAAAACATTTCCTGAAAAATGTGATTTATTTTTTAAATGACGACTATTTTTTAAAACAGGACCATTTTTTAAACTGATGAACACTTTTTTGAAAAAGAATATTTTCCGAAAATGATGAACATTGTTTTTAAAAAGGAAAATTTTTTGAATTCCAAAATCAAACTTGGTAAGGCGAATATGAAACTCCCGAACAAAATTTGAAAACACGAACATTTTTTAAAATTTGTAAACAATTTTTGGAACTGGATCATGTGTTTTGAAACTCCTGAAAACATGAACATCATTTTAATTTGTGAACAATTTTTCTAAATGAGAACATTTTTAAAACGTGAACATATTTGAAATTGTGAACAAAATTCTGAGAATGCAAACATTTTCTGAAATTTTGAAAATTTTGTTGAAAATGAGAACATTTTTTGAAATTCCTGAATACTTTTTTGAAAAAACTGAACAAATATTGAAAAAGAGAACACCTTTTGAAATTCCGAAGAATATTTGAAACTTTTGAAAAAATAAACAGGAAAACGAAAAAACAATACAAATAAATACAAAAAATAAAAGAAACAGGAAAAAGAAAAAAGAAAAAAAACCCAGAAATATAAAACAGAAGATAAAACTCGGTTCAGGAACCTTCTAGAAGGTTCCCAAAACCAAGGCGCCATGCCGTCGATGTGAACGTCTCCTCCCAGGATTTGAACCCTTATTGGTTGGGGATACCACTGTCCATCTAACCATCCAACCACAGGTTGGTTCGCGTTTTCCTTTGTTTTTTCAATGGTTTTCTTATGGTTTATTTTTTCCGTGCATTTTATTTTCATTTTCTGGTTTTACTTTCTTCCTGTTTCCAGCATTCTTTTCCATTTGCTCTTTCTTATTTCATGGCTTCGCCTTTTCCATCCAGGTTTTCTTCTGGTTTCTAGAATTATTTGTCTAACTTTTTCTGTGTTTTTCCTTTCTTTCATTTTATTTTTTCGCATTATGTGTTTTGTTTCTTAGAGAAATGTGCGAACAGTTTTCGAAAGTGCATGACATTAATTTTAGTCGTGCATGAACATTTTATTGTAAAACGAACATTTTTTCCTCATGCGTGAACATGTTTTGAGAACACATGAATACTGTAATGCATAAGCTTTTTCTAGACACATGAACAATTTTTAAACAAGGATAACCATTTTTGGAATATACCAATATATATTATTTTGTGTGTGTATATATATATATATATATATATATATAGTGTTACTATTCATCACCCAGGGTGCGGAGTAAGTTATTCTTCACCCGAGATAATCTTACGATCATTTCATAATTAAATTACATTTGGAATTCAAATAGTTACATTTCTATTGATTCGCTAGGTAAAATTTGACATAAGAAAATTAAAATATAGGTTATAAGACAAGAAATTTTGCAGTTTATGTGTATTTTAGACTATATTTTTACGTTTGTAATTTTACATAACATAAAATATTTTTTAGGCGTTTATATATTTTCTTTACGGTCCCTTTTAGCCTCAGAAATAAGACAAAACTTACGGAACATAAAATTATGGTGCATTGATGGTAAAATAGAGGGGGTGAAGAATAACTATTCCTCATCGCGCTATTCGTCCCCCTGGGTGAGGAATAGTTATTCTTCACCCCCCTCTATTTTACCATCAATGGACCGTAATTTTACGTTCTGTAAATTTTGCTTTATTTCTGAAGTAAAAAGAGACCGTAAGAAAATATATAATCGTCGAAAAAATTATTTTATGTTATGTAAAATTACAAATGTAAAAACATAGTGTAAAATACACATAAACTGTAATTTTCCTTGTCTTATGACCTATATTTTTATTTTTTATGTCAAATTTTACATCGTGAATCGATAGGAATGTAACTATTTGAATTCCAAACGTAATTTAATTATGAAATGATCGTAAAATTACGTCGGGTGAAGAATAACTTATTCTGCACCCTGGGTGATGAATAGTAACACTATATATATATATATATATATATATATATATATATATATATATATATATATATATATACACTGTGTTTGATCAGTCTAGAAAAGATATGCGACTAGTTTTTTCATCAGAAGCAACTAATAATCAGGTTTTTCAAATGTTTTTTTTCTCTTCGGGAGCTAATATCCGCATAGGGTGATGGGTACCGGTTTTCACGGGAATGATATGAACTGCACTGGAGCCCTATTGGGTTGGTCCGCTGCACGCTATTTTGACATTTCATGCCTAAATGTGTGGGGTATGACCTATCCTATCCGGATCACAACCCTTGAGCCATACATAGCAGAACATGTACTCACATTTACAAAGATTATCTAAACACAAAATATTAGAAAGATGAATTTTCAAGATACACAAAGTGACACAATCGAAACAAAAGCCAATAAAAAACCGGGAGGTGGATCGATCGAGGCTTAAGAGTTCATAGTTGAGCGAGACCCAATTGAACATAACACATATTTATGAGTCGTCTTCACTCCAGTGTATAAGATGTACAATAAATGGTAGTAACAACAGCGGTAAACCTCACAAGATCAACACTTGCAATTCCTCGTGATGTCATCACAGACGTATAAAATACGTATTTTTAGTCATCTAACTTGTCCTCTTGTTCATATACGGTGCTTTCTACCGTATCCGGCTGTATTATTATGGGTGCCAACGTGATGGGGCCTCTGTTTTTTTCTCAGATAGCACCCTTGCATTTTATTTATTTATATGCAGAAAATTATCAAATAAAAGTAAAGAAAATGTTGCACACAGTGGGATTTGAACCCACGACCAACCATGATTCGCCCAGCATAGAAGCCACCAGACCAACTGCAACTTTGCGTTTAACGGAAAAATTTATCTTTATATAACTAGACCGTGCGAATTAAAGTAAAATCAAAACGGAGACAAGGTAATCCCCGCTTCGAGCTTGAGGGCGCAGTCCAAAAGAAACCTATATGCATTCATTCTGAAGTATATTTTCTTTTATGTACATAATTCACATTCAAACAAAAGTTTCGTTCATTTGTTGGTTTGTCCAAAATAATTTATGCTCATTCATCCCGCACTATTTTTTTCAGGAGTATATATTTAAAGTTAGGTACTATGTGCAAAAAATATTATCTGTGCAGAAAGAAAATTATACATAGTTTGCCAGCACTGGGATACATAAATTTCAAACTATATAATACATAGCACTCTTATCTCTATTTATCACTAATAAACTAAAATCAAATCTATCTTACATGGAAAACAAAGAAAGAACAATACAGAAGATAAATTTTGTTTATGTTGTCAAGTGTCAGTGTGGACTGATGGTCGGCACTTATACACAAGGCGAGCTTTTAAGAAGGTCATATTTCGAACCGGGCCTTCTCCTTTTCAGCACACAATTTTGTCGTTTTGATTTCTATTTTAATTAGTGCGGTACATGTTCAATAAATAGCACTAACTGTACATTTGACACATCAAACGTTAGTTGGTCTAGTGGTTTTCTATGCGAGGCGAAGGGCAGCAGGTCATTGGTTCAAATCACATCCCGTTCTCCATTACTTTTTCATTTTATTTGAGTATTTTCTGCATAAATTAATAGAATGTAAGGGTCCTTTCTGACAAAAAACCAGCCTCAGCCACTGACAGTGGGCCTGCCACGTTGGCGCGCGTATGGATATGACTGGGTATAATGGGAAGCACTGTATATGAACGAGGTGACAAGTTAGATGACCGGAAATACGTATTTTACAAGTTTATGCACCAAACTGACCGTCGCATGCAAGTTTTATGACTTCTGGTGTATTTACCTCTTTTTAAACCATCAAAATTACCTCCCACGGAAAAACAGTCGTTGCCATTTATTAAAAGTAAATTATGTTTATTCATCATAAATTTTGCATTTTACTACAACAATACATTAAATTACGGAGGGAGTACTACTTTATTGGCATATTTTTTAGTGCCAGCAAACTATGAAAAAAAAATGATTGCCCCCTGCATGCACTGTTCGACAAGGATGCGAAGCTGGGACTTGCCCTTTAAGTTGCCAAAGGTGCAGCCCCTGATCTGACGGCCTTTGAAGAGCTCCATGGGATGCAGCGGCATCATCCAAGGCGTCGGATGGATCCCCAATTCCGTAGTCACTCCCTGGATTCACAAGATTTTTCGAGATTGATGAGCCCAATTGCTTGAATACTGGCCAGCCCATGACACCAGGTACTCACTTTGTGTTTCTCCTCAGAAAAAAAGGAGCCCACTTCGTGTCTCCGATCTGATTAATAAAATAAAATTCTCCTAAAAATATTAATAAATAAAATTGCTCTTCAGAAAAGTTCATTTTGACAGTAGCCCTGCATCAGAAAATTTAATGATAAAAGTTGATGGCGAAGCAAGTGTGAAATGCATACATCGTGTTGGAAACGAAGGCCTCTCGAAGCACATCAACGTTGCCGCTGCACTAGAAGGCTGTAGTCCACGGCCCCATCCGTCAACTCCCTGATGACCATCAGTGATGCCCATCCGTCGTGTGTGGCCGGGCTATCTGCACGCCTTCGAGTTGATGAAATCAGTGGTGCCCATCTCTTTGCCCGCAACGTACGTACACATAACGCATTAGAGATTAGTAGTGCCCACGGAGAAGAAAGCAACGTTCATGGCTTAATCTTAGTACAAGTGTTTTCATCTCCAGAATCACTTTGCTATTTTGCCTTTGTCCGTGACTAACTGGACACGCATTAAGTACAACCTTTTTTGTTGTCTCAAAATGGACAGAAAATGAAAGGTAGCCTCCAAATTGCATTGCAGACAAGGTGTTTATTAGAATGGGACGTTCACAGTTGTAAGATGGAAAATGACATTGAGCAAGAACACGTGGCTGAACTCACACCTTTGGCAAACATTTCAGTGTTGATGTCCACCTCGATGATTCAAGCCGCCCTTCTTATTCTTGCCCCTGCGCCTTCTCAGTGGCTGAACTCACAATAATTCTATCAGTACTAGTGGTTGAGGCGTCATCCTGTGGTGCCGCTTAAAAGGAAGTTGTGAGTACGTTTTCATTTAAAAAAATACATCGTGTCCTCCCCTCCGTCTAAAAATATTGCTCAGAAAAAATAATCCTCACCTTCATCTAAAAAAAGTAAAAAAAAAGAAAAAATTACCACCGTAGCCTACCAGCAAATGCCAAACCCTCTGTTTAAAAAATACCAGAGGTCCTCACGTCCATTTAAAAAGAAAAAATATATAAAAAATATTCCACACCTTCATCTAATTTTTTTCCAAAAGAGTTCTCACCGTGGCCAACCAGCTTGCGCCACGTGGCATAGCTGGTTGGCCGCCCTTCCCGTGTAGCTTAGTGGGTTCTATCAGTATTTTCCTATGTCCCTGCAAAAAAGAAATTCCTCTGTCTAAACATCTTTTTTGCCAAATTATTCTTGCGCCTTCAGCAACCTAAAGTACACAAAGATTATTGAAAAAATGAGACATTTTTTTAATAAAATAAAGTTCATCACTAGCTTATGGTAACTTTTATTATTGTGTTTTACTTCGGAGAAAAATAACTATATCTCCTCAAACGACTTACCACGAGACCAACGGCACCAGGTCCAAATATTAAGAAAGTGGATTCCTTGGAGACGTTTGCAGTGTTCCATGCAGCTCCTACTCCTAAAATTCAAAACAAAATTACATGACATAAAAAAACTTGTTATATTAATGACCACCAGCAAGTCCGTAAAAAAGTTAACGTAAATGCAATATGGAAGAAAATATCTTAAGAAGTAATTCCATGTACAGCCTTGTTGATGTTTTACATTGTTCTCATGAAATTCCTGTTCCAGAACATCTCTTCCAATAGTGACCATACTGGAACTTTTTGTACTCAAATGTTTCTTTCATTCTAGAAAAGTCCTCACAAGGTTACGAGGTATAGCAGCCACTATCGAAACTAATGTACATGAGAACGACTTTATGTCACAGCTAATAAAAAAAATTGTGAACTACTCCCTCTGTACACTAATGTAAGACCTTTTTCAGTTAAAATAAAACTGCTAAAATGTCTTATATTAGCGTACAGAGGTAGTACTTTTTGGCTATCAGCATACGGTGTGGGTGACAGCGACCGAAGTCAACATTATAATTGTCTTGTCTTCAGTTTCAGTCTTGCAAATCGCCATGCCGCCATCCAAATTAACAAACCAATGGCACAACTAGTTAATAAGTGTTAGCTTGCAAAAATGTCTTATATTATGGGATGAAGGGAGTAGCATATACCATTATACTATCAAGAAAACTACTCTTCCCTTCACTATTATAAGATGTTTTAAATTTTTCTAATTTGGATCTATGTAGACTTATTTTTACTGTGTTTGTTCACTCATTTTAGTCCATATGTAGTCCATATTTAAATATAAAAAAACTTTTTTAAAAACGGAGGGAGTAGCTCATAATATATCCACTTGCACGTCGGCTTGTTCTCATGCGTTCACTAATTCAGATGGATCCATAGATTGATTGATTAATTATTCATCAATCAAACTGAGAGGACCACCCAAGAATATATGATGATATTCTAAGGATAGGGATCAACTGGACGATATTAATAATTCGAACAAAATTACCGGTGGAGATGCGGCAGCTGAGGAGGAACATCTTCTCTAATCTTGACAGTACCCGCATGTTAATCACGCTGGAGTGGTGGTATCCGCATGTCATGCACCCCCCTTGAAGGTGGAAATGACTTGATCTCTCGGCCCCAGATCATCCCCACCTTCACCAACGCTCTCCACCACTCTGCATCCATTACACAATGTAGGGCACATAAAATTTTTGTTCAAAAGTCAAACTAACTGAACCGTGACAAAGTATATAGATGATATTTATTTATATTTACAATACCAAACATATACAATATGTAAATATATCCCATGATATGTCTAATGATATGCTTGGTATTTTAAATGTAGTTATTTTTCTCTATATACTTGGTCAAACTTTACAAAGTTTGACTTTTGAAAAACATTTAGACACTAGATTATAATGGAGGGAGTACATAACACGAGTGACTGCCACCTTCGGGTCAGCCCAACTTGAGAAATATATAAATGCAACAGAATAAAGCAAGCTGCAATAACATGTTTTCCGCTGTCGGGTCAGCTGAACTTTGAAAAACATGTGAATGCAATAGAATAAAACAAGTTGTACAGAGTGGCACTCTCCACCACATTGTACACGAGTGATTGCCACCGTCAGAAACAAGCTGAGTAGACATGTTATAACCATGTCTGAATTTGACCCTTTTTTATTTCCCAAAAATGAATGGAATAAGTTAAGTTGTATTGCACCATCAGGGTAAGGTATTGTCTGCAGTGATAGACTTCTCTGCCCTTTTCCAAATTTGACCATTTATTCACTTTCAAAAACAAAATAAATTTGTTTTCCACAATGAAGACTCCAAATTGTGTTGCTCTTGAAAACTAGTTGGGGGATCAGTTATTGCAATGGACATAGACACATAGCCCATCAAAATGGTTTGCCTTATTGAAGTCAAAATCTGCACATGGCATCAGCCGGCAAGAAAGACAAGCTAGATACTTTGGGAGTACATGCCAAAGGATGGGCGTATGAGCTAGGTTGGGATAATGGAGCCATGCTTTGGGGTTTGCGTTGGAAGACCCAATGCTCCATTTGTCATCCAGGGCCACAGGGTGCCCATGTGACAACAATCATATAACTATATTTAGATACATGTGCATAATGCTATCGCCCCTGATCTAACTGACCGACATGGATGGATACATCCTACCTTCCGGAAAGATGGTTCATGTCTGGCCAGTTGTATAAATAAAAGAAGTACATATGCATAACTCTTTTTCTTCTATTGTCAGCTAAAGAGGGAAATCGCTTCCGATTTCCGTCATCCCAACTAACTTTTGCTTAAGCAAATAGAGTAATTATTAAGAAGCGATTACGTGTGGCTACCGAAAGTCAATTAAATCTCGACTTAACCTCAGACACGCACAAATTGTCTCACTTCAGAAGAAAGCTAATTACTCTATTTACTTGTATCTTCATATTGTTTTTAGTTGTCGGTGTATAATTAAGGTGGAAAATAGGTTATTTAAAAGAATCCGATCATTTTACTGCAACGATCATGTTTTTTCTCTATCTTAATATAAGACATGCAGCTCTCCTGCATGGTTTAAAAAAAGTATATAAGGTGGAAAATAGGTTTTAAATCAGTTTTTCTTGTATCTTTATTTTAATCTCAGTTTTTTATTAGACTCAGTTTATCTTAGTATCATTTTATCAGTTTATTCATAGTCAACGCTCTAGACCTACTTACCGATCCTTCAATTAGTATTAGAGCAATGTTCGTTTGCTGATACTTCCTTGTAAGGTCTCCTTACAATTACCCGCAAAAAAAGAGGTTACCAACTATGAAGAGTATGAACTCTAGAGAGGGTAACTACTAGAAAACACAGGAACCTTTTTTTTCTCTAATGTATGAACTTTTAAAGCACATGAATATTTTTGGAATATACAAAAAAATGTATATTGTCTCCACAGTGAGGGGTAGCCGGTCTTTCCAAAAGGTTTTTTATTTTCTTTGGGGGCTAACATCCGTGCATGGTGAAGTAAGAGCCAGTTTTCTCAGGAGTCTGCACGTTATTTCGACATTTTATGACTTAAGGTGGAATGAAGGTGCTCTTCTATTTTGATCGCATTCCACAAGCCTACATGGCATAATTAATGTGTACTCACATTTACAAAGATGAATTCTGATGATTACACAAACTGGCGCAACACAAACAAAAGCGAAGAAATGGAGAGCACAGAAGCGGCAGGTGGATCAACCGAGATTAAAGAGCTCTCGGTCCAGTGACACCCAGGCGAACCCAACATAGTCGTCTTCATTTTGAGTGAAATATAACCTTCGATTTAATTATACAAGATGTACAGTAAATGGTATTAACAACAACGGTATATCTCGTCAACACACACTTGCAATTCCTTGTGCGCCTCATCACAGACGTAGCACACATCTGAGGGACTTGCCTTCCTCCAGCAGCCGGAAAGCCTCATTGATCTCCGAGAATGGCATCTCATGGGTTATGAAGCCATCAAAGTTTATCTTAACCTCCTGTAGAAAAACAGTCATTGCCATTTAGTAAATTATAAATGTTTTTATTCATTTTAATTTTTAGTTTATTGAGATGTACTACTTGTATTGTGAGCAAACAATGAAGAAAACAGTGATTACCCCCTGCATGCACTGGTCGACAAGGAGAGGAAGCTGCGACTTGCCCTTGAAGTCACCAAAGGTGCAACCGGTGATCCGACGGCCATCGAAGAGCTCCATGGGATGCAGTGGCATCATCCTAGGCGTCGGATGGATCCCCAGCACCACGGTCAGTCCCCAACCCTGGATTCACACGATTTATGAGGTTGATGAGCCCAATTGCTTGAAAACTGTCCAGCACATGACATCAGCAGCCAATGTGTTCCCCTCAGAAAAAGAGCCCACTTTGTGTCCCCATACTGGATTAACAAAATAAAATTCTCCAGAAAAAGATAAATAAAATGAAATTGCTCTTCAGAAAAGCTTCCTTTTGACAGTTACTCTTCAGAAAAGTTGATTGCGAAGGAAGGGGGAATTTGCGTACGTCGTGTGTGGAAACGAAGGCCTCTCGAAGCACATCAACGTTGCCACTGCACTCGAAGCTGTAGTCGACGCCCCCATCCGTCAACTCCCTGATCACCTCGTGGACAGGCTTGCCGCACGCTTTCGAGTTGATGAAATCCGTGATGCCCATCTCTTTGCCTGCAACGTACACGTAACACACCAGAGATTAGTAGTGCCCACGGCCACGGAGAGGAAAGCGACGCCCATGGTTTGATCTGAGTAGAAGTGTTTCCCGTTGTAGATTCACGTTGCCATTTTGCCATTGTCCGTGACTCACTGGACACGCATAAAAGTACGACAGATGACAGGCCTCTATATTGCCTTGTAGACAAGGCGTTTATTGGAAAGGGACATTTTTAGTTACATGATGGAAAATGACATTGAGCAAGAACACGTCGTACGTGGCCGAACGCGCACCTTTGGCAAACTTTTCAGGGTTGATGTCCACGCCGATGATCCGAGATGCCCCTCTTATTCTTGCTCCCTCGCCAACCTAAAGTAAAAAAGATTATTGAAATTTTCCTGGCATTTTGTTTTGAAAAAGTTCATCACCAATTCATTGCAACTTTTATTATTGTGCTGTGCTTGCAGAAAAAATAATATGATCATAAGTTCTTTTTCTGCGTGATGATCACAGGTCCTTAATTGACTAACCGCAAGACCGACAGCACCAAGTCCGAATATTGCTACGGTGGAGCCCTTGGACACGTTTGCAGTGTTCCATGCAGCTCCCACTCCTGAAATCGAAAATAAAATTGCGTTACATAAAAAATTGCTATACTAATTGCCAATATTAAATCCGTAGACGACGACAACAACAACAACAACAATAATAATAATATGCAAAGAAATATTTGTACGCAGTTTTAGAGAAATTTGTGTGTCCACAACATTTGTTTTCCAGAAGTGATGATACTGAAACATTTTGAACTCAGATGTTTCTTTCATTCTAGAGAAGTCCTCACAAGGTTACCGGGCATAGCAGGCACCTTCGAAACTGATGTGCACGACAGTGACTCCCTGTCAATACCAATTTTTTTTAAAAAAAAATCTTTTGCTATCGACGGTGGGAGTGATAGTGACCGAAGTCAACATTCTAACCATCTTGTCTTGAGCTTCAGTCTGCCAAATCGCCATGCCGTTTTCCAAATTAAAATCCAAAAAGGGTGACCTAGTTGATAAGCCTGTGCCATGTCCACTTGCATGCCGATTTTGTTCTCATATAATCATCCATATTAAATAATTCAGGTCGATTGATTGATCGAGTATAATTATTGATTAATCAAACTAAGAGAACAAGCGCATCAACTGGACGAAATTAATAATTTGAAGCAAAAAAAAAATACCTGTGGAGATGCCACAGCTGAGGAGGCACATCTTCTCGAGCGGGGCGGCCGGGTTGATCTTGACGGCGCAGGCGGCGTCGAGCACGGTGTACTCGGCGAAGGTGGAGGTGTTGAGGAAGTGATAGACCGGCACTGTGTCACCGGAGGTGTTCGCCACGGAGAACCTCGTCCCGTTGTCGGAAACCATGGTGCTCTTGAAAGCGTCCACACGGTAGGTCCCGCACAGGTTGGTCGCGCTGGAGTGGCAGTAGGCGCACGTCCCGCACTCCCCGTTGAAGATGGGGACGACGTGATCTCCCGGCGCGAGGTCCTCCACGCCTTCTCCGACGCTCTCCACCACTCTGCAGATAACACGAGGGGCTGTCGCCGTCAGCTCAACTTTCAAAATATAGAAGTGCAGTAGAATGTCACAAGATGTATTTGACATGTTTTATAGACCCTGGTTAGTTGAACTTTGAGAAATACTCCGTATATAAGTGCAATAGAAATAGAATGGTATATCTAGGATCAGTTATTGCAGCGGACACATAGCCCATGAAAACCATTGTTTTATTTCTGAAGTCAAAGCCTGCACATGCATGCATGCATGGTATCATCCGGCAAGTACGACAAGCTAGATAGATACTTTGGGAGTACGTAGATGCCAAGGGATGGGCGTATGAGCTAGGCTGGGGTGATGGATCCATGCCTTGGAAGGCCCAACGCTCCATTTGTCATCGATCGCCGCAGGGTGCCCATGTGACAACAACCATATAATAACCATATTTAAAGATGCATACAAAATGCTATCGCCTCTCATCTGTCTGACCTGCATGGATAGATATGTCCTATCCTACCTTCCATCCACAAAGATGTTTCTTGTCTGACCAGTTGTGCATTAAACACCTATATATGCATAACCTTTTTTTCCCATTCTCGGGCTAAGAGGAAACACTTTTCCGGTTTCTACTGCCGTGTAAAAATAGTCTGTCAAAAATAGTCTGTCAAAAATAGTCTGTCAAAATAGTCTGACAGTGAGTACTGCACCCGGCCTGCCTTCTGAGTACTGCACCAGAACTGTGTCTTCTGCGTAAGCGAACGTACGGAGTGATTAAGAAGCGATTGCGTGTGGCTAGAAAAAGTCAGTTGAACCTTGACTTCTCCGCCCTAGATAAGCACAAATTTTCTCACTCCAGAAGAAAGCTAATTGCCACATGGCACATGTCCTAAGCTATCTCGAAATAAACAATGAATAAATAAATAAAATAGCTAATCACAAAGTCCCTTGACATCTCATCTCAGCTGTACGAGCTAGCTATATTCGGCTCAAAACTGTACGAGCTATACATGTCAACACATAGCCCATCGGCCTCGAGAATAATTGTGAAGAAGTAGTAGCATGGGAAGGACAAAAATCAAAGAGGAAATTGGAAATTAAGGGTGGGAAACGATTGCTTACCCGGCTGCCTCGTGTCCAAAGATGCGAGGGAACCTGCGTTGACGCTCGTTCTGCGTCGTCAAAGCACACAAGAGATGTGGTCAGATGCCCACAGATCGATCAAAGAATATGGCAAAGGAGATGCGGTCAGAATCAGATGCTCAGACGCCCACAGATCCATCAATGGATAAAGGAAAGAAGAAATCAAAGCATGGTTAGCTACCTCTCCTCTCCAGAAGCTGAGGTCCGTGTGGCAGATGGAGGTGAAGAGGACCTTGACGCGCACCTCCATGCGCGCCGGCGGCGCCACCTCCACCTCCTGCATCACCAGCGGCTCGCCGGGACCCCACGCCACCGCCGCTGTTTGCAACACATCCAACCGGGGTTATTCAGATAATCCATGGCGCCGGCGCGGCCGGTGCATAGATGAGAAGAGGAAAATGGCCGGGAGGAGGAGGAATTATCAAGATCGGGGAGAACCTTTGCACTTGATGGGCTTTCCCTTGGTGCTGCCGCCATTGGAGTACCCGTTCGTCGCCATGGTGAGCTTCTCTGTTTTCTTTCTTTGTTTTCTATCAAAGCTAGGGGAAGTGGAAGTTCTTCTTCCCAGTTAGCAAAGGCAGCGTATTTGATGCAGCTGGCAGCGTGCTTATATAGAACGAGTCGGTGTTGATGGCCTGTCTGCCATGTGCCATCCCTCCTAGGCTTCGACCTGACAGGTGGCCCCCCTGGAATGTCTTCCTAAAATACCCCTGGAGTTGAGTGGTATTCAAGGGTGAGAACCACATGTTCGTTCTCCGGTGTGTTATTTTTTTGAGGCTCTGCTCTTACCTCCCTGACTCTGTACTGAGGGTTAAGAAGCAGGGCACAATCGTTTGTCCAAGAATTGCCGCCTCTCCTATTTGATGCATGTAGCGCAAATTAATGCATTACTGGTACGGGTCGGCCCATATAAGATCGCCCATTGTATATCGGTTAGGGAGCTGATAGGCGGGAGCAACTAGTTAACGGGCGCAACTTTAGGAGCCTCGCAACGATCAGCGTCACTTGGTGCACTCTCAGTCATTCGCCACGTGTCGTGCTCCGGATGCTCCCTTCGGATTTTGTTTTTTTTCTCGCACGCGTTTTCGGCTTTTTAAACGGTTTTTTTTCGGGGGTTTTCGACGTTTTGGTTTTCCCCCGGTCTTTCTTAGCTTTTCGATCAAAAAAATTGGGGAAAAAAAATTTTGGGCGAAAAAAATGCGTTTTCTTTTATTTTCCTTTCGCGAAAGTCACGGTTTTTATTCTGCGAGAGTCACGGCCGTGTCTTTCGGAAATGAAAAAAACATGTTTTTTATTTATTTTTCTTTCCCGAGAGTCACAATTTTGCTTCCGCGAGAGGCACGGTTGTGCTTTTGCGAGAATCACGGCCGTGCCTCTCGTAAAAGGGAAAAACAAAACGCATTTTCTGGTTTTTTTTCTTTCGTGATAGTCACGGTTTTGCTTGCGCGAGAGGCACGGTTGTGCTTTCGCGAAAGTTACGGCCGTGCCTCTAGGAAATAAGGAAAAACAAAACGCGTTTTTTGTCTTTTTCTTTCGTGAGAGTCACGGTTTTGCTTCCGCGAGAGGCACGGTTGTACTTTCACGAAAGTCACGGCCGTGCCTCTAAGAAAGGGAAAAAATACGTGTTTTCTATTTTTTTTTTCTTTCACGAGAGTCATGGTTTTGCTTTCATGAGAGGCACGGTTGTGCCTTCGTGAGAGTCACGGCCGTGCCTCTCGGAAACAAAAAAACGCGTTTTTTGTTTTTTTTTCTTTCCACGAGAGTCACGGTTTTGCTTTCACGAGAGGCATGGTTGTGATTTCGCGAGAGGCACGGGCGTGCCTCTTTCGGAAAGGGAAAAAAACCGTGCTCCCGGTTTGGTTTTTCGCCTAGTTTTTTTTATGAAAAAAAAGTTCGTCAAAACCTATCAACATGGGATCTAATTTTGAAAATCTCGACGCGAGGAATCCAATGGTGAAAACGGTTCGAGATTTGGATGCACGGTTTAAGAGATAAAACGTTTTGAATAAACGGATCTACGAAAAAAGGGTAAACTTCCAGGTTGCGACAAGTGGCGCGCTGCATGTGCGCCACTTGTCACGACCCGAGAAAGTGAAGTGTTCTTTGTAACGAGTACTCCTTAATTAGTGATTTCGTTGATAGGCGCCGACGGACCGGCGCAAGCGCCAGACTGGTCGCTCGCCAGCCGCACGATGGGGGCGTGCGCAGCGGAATATCCTAGCGGACGCTCATTGCGGCGGATTGTCGTGTGAACGCACAGAGCCGAGCGACCTAGCGATCCAGATGGCCCGGCCCAACTACGCGCGCTACAGTATTCGGTTTTGGGTACTTTCTGGAAAGTTCCTGACCGGTTTTGGGAAGCTTCCAGAAAGTTCTTAAACCGGTTTTTCACTGGGTTTTTTTCTGTTCCTTTTTTCTTTCTCTTTTTTCTTCTTTCTTTGTTTCTCTGTTTCTTTATTTCATTTTTTCAATTCCTTTTCTTCTCTTTCTATTTCCTTTTTGTTCTTCAGATTTTCAAATTCCTTTCTGTTTCCTTTTTTTCTTCTTTCTCGTTTTTTCTGTTTGTTTTCTTTCTTTGGTTTATTATTTCATTTTCTTTTTCTTTTCTCTTTTTTCAAAATATTCAAATTTTGTTCGCCTTTCTGTAAAATGTTCAGTTTTTTTAAAAATTGTTCTCGTTACACAAAAAAGTGCAAAATTTTCGGAACTAATATAATGTACCGGACTTCAACTTTTTTGTTCAGGTTTTCAAAAAATGTTTGCGCTTTGAAATATATTCAGGATTTTTCAAATTTGTTCTCTGTTTCAAAATTTATTCTCAATATTAAAAAAATGTTCGTGCTTTAAGAAATTGTTCGTGCTTCCAAATTTATTCTATGTTTCAAAATTTATTCTCAAGATTCAAAAAAATGTTCATGCTTTAAAAAATCCGCGCTTCCAAATTTGTTCTCTGTTTCAAATTTTGTTCTCAAGATTAAAAAAGTGTTCGTGCTTTAAAAATGTTCATGTTCAAATTTTGTTCTCAAATTTCCGTGCTTACAAATTTGTTCTCCGTTTCAAAATTTGTTCTCAAGATTAAAAAAATGTTCGTGCTTTAAAAAATGTTCATGTTCAAATTTTGTTCTCGATTTCAAAATTTTGTTCCCTAAATTCAAAAAATGTTCGGGATTTTAGAAAGTGTTCAGTTTATCAAAAATTTCTTCATGCCTTTTAGTTTTTCTTCTAAAATTTGAAAAGTGTTCACTTTTTAAGAAACACCTTTTCAAAATAATTTTCACGTTGGAATTTGAGAAAATGTTCGGGTCTCCATTACATTTAGCTCCGCACGCCATATCAACCAAGAAAGCTTCCCAGCTGGAGACGCGCCTATGCGTCCGCTCGACAATTCACCGCAGCGAGCGGCGCATAGAAGCTCTCGTGCGCAGCCACTCGATACACTAGTCTCTTTCTTTCCCAGCTCTTTGCATGTGTTGTACATGTGGGTGAGATTTACATGTTTCCAGGCCAGCCCGTCGCATGCGCAACACTCGTCCTGTGTACGCATACGCGTACTCATACAGCACACCGCCGTCCCTTTGCTAGTCGTAGATGACGCCGGCCGCCGTCTCCACCGACCGTGACACATCTTCCTCGCCGTCGGACCACGACTTAGTATACATAGTCGCCCGTTTCAGCACACACACCATTGTTGGTGTAGCACTCGTCGTAGCCGGTTCAAGCAAAAACAAGCGCCCGATTGCAGAGGAAGCTATCATGTCATGTCGCCGTGCACCATACTAGTTGCAGCATACTAATTTACTAATCCTAGTCACGCCCCATGCCGGTTGCAGCATCTGGGCAGCACACATCGGTCGTAGCATCCAGGCCGAATGCTTCCAGCTGCAACCGGCTATGGCAGAGCTGCCCTCGGTGCATGGTGAAGTTGCAACCAGTGTAACAATTGCTATGGATGGAGTCGTTTTTTGCTGCAACGGGTGAAAATTGGGACTGTGACCAGCGCGCGGAGGAGCTGCAACCAACACCAAAAATGCTACGATCGGCGGCTGAGAAAGATACTACCGGCATTGTTTTTTGCAGCAACCAGAGAAAGCATGGGCTGCAACCGGCACACGGTGGTGCTGCAACTAGCACTGAAAAATGTTATGACCAGCGGCTGAGAAAGCTACAACCAACCTCTGAAAAAGCTTCAAGCGAAGAAGTGGAAGCTGGAAGGCGGCCATGAATGCCCCGTCCAACGTCGCAGCTCGTTGCCGCCGCTCTGTGTCACCGTCATAACTCGTCGTTGTTGCCTCCCGCAAAAAGCTTGTTGTAGCATGGCCCGTGCTGGTCCCAGCAAATCAGCTTGCCAGTCGCAGCTTTCCGTCTCAGGAATTGTGTGGGAAGAAAAGCGGTTGGGAAAGGTGGCCCAGGCCCACCAGCATGTGCGTCCGTGCTGCAACAGGAGCCAGCCGACCAATGCGGATCGTACGCTGCGCACGTGACCGGTGCACGGTTAGACCGGTCCGCCGGTGTGCAACGTTTCCCTATCGGTTATGGACACTGAGAGAAGCTTCTGGTCCGGTTTTGGGAACCTTTCAGTCTCGTTTTCTCAGAAAATTCTTTCCTATGTGTTTTGACCAGTTTTTATTTGGTTTTCTCGTCTTTCCTGTTTTAGTTTTTAGTTTTAGTTTTCTCTTTTCCTTTCTCTTTTTGATTTTTGGTCTTTTCTTCAAATTCTAGATTTTCTCGAAAATTATAATATATTTTAGAGAGAAGTGCATATTTCAACCCTGAACTCTTGCCCTAGTCTAATTTACAACCCTGAACTTTAATACCGTCTAAATTACAACCCCCAAGTCTCAAAACTGGTCAGGATTCAATCCTCCCCTCCCTGTTGACCGGTTTTGACCTGGGGTGACCAGTTTTGACTAGTCAACGGGTCCAATCAGCATGCCACGTCAGAATTTTTTTTCAAAATTTCAAGAAAAAATAAATAAAAATCTATAAGATCAGGGAAAAAATATAAAAAAGGCAAAATTCCGAAAAAATTGTTCGCGAAAAAGCTAGGGAAAATAAAAAATGATTTTTTTTCTGGAATTTGAGTTTTTGGGTTTTTTCTGGATTTTTTTGGAAAATCATTTTTTCTTTTCCGTGTTTTTCAGAAATTGAATTTCTTATTTCTTTTCCTAAATTTTCTTCGATTTTACAGGTTGTTTCCTTGGAAATTTTGCATTTTTTTTGCTGATGTGGCATGCTAACTGGACCTGTTGACTGGTCAAAACCGGTCAACCAGGTCAAAACCGGTCAACAGAGAGGGGAGGGTTGAATCCTGGCCAGTTTTGAGAGTTGGGGGTTGTAATTTAGATGGTATTGGAGTTCGGGGTTGTAAATTAGACTAGGGCAAAAGTTGAGGGTTGAAATATGCACTTCTCTCTATATTTTTACAATTTGTGCAGTTCTTAAATTCCTTACCTTTTTTGTAACATTTTGAAAAACATTCAAATGCACAAGCTTTTTTTCAATGTCCACTGAGTGCTTTCAGATTTGTGATATTTTTAAAACATTGTGAAATTTTTCCAAATTAGCAAACTCCTTTCAAATTCATGAACTGTTTTCAAATTCATGAATTCTTTTTCAAATTCATGAAGTTTTTTTAAATTATTGAACATGTCCAAAATTGTGGACAAATTTGATTTTTGTCTATTTAAAATTTGACCGAAGAAAACCGATCGCTTTTTCCTAAAATAGCAAACCAGCAAGAAAAGACGAGCTGAAAAAACCAATGTGTAAATGTATAGAGCCAAACGAGCGAGTAGCGATCGAGCGAGCGATGTTGAGCGAGTAGCAATCGAGCCAGCACTTTACTCGGCGAAGGCCCACGCGAAGAGCCCCTATGTGCACTGTTGTCCCAACTATCTGCCACATTCTACGGCAGATTGTCGTAGGCTCGCGCAGGTCTAGCGATGCACCGAGCGACCTGGCCGGCCCAATTATCAATAAAGAACATGCTACAGTATTGGACGGTTTTGGGAACGTTATAGGAGGTTCCAGCTGGGTTTTCTGGTTTTACGAACCTTCTAGAAGGTAAGGAAAGGCTCCTGAACCGGTTTATGTCTTTTTCAATTTTCAATTTTTTTTCCTATTTCATTTTTTCTTTCCTATCCTTCTTTCGTTTTTTATTTTTTCCTATTCTTCCTTTTTCGTGTTTTTTTTCTTTGTTTCTTTTTCTCTTTTCTTTCCTTTTTCGAATTAATTTTTACTTTTCAAAAAATGCTCGGAAATGTTCGCGTTTCTATTTTTCGTTCATTTTTTCTAAAATGTTCATGTTTCCAAATTTTGTTCAAAATCAAACAGAATCAGAATTTTGAAAATTGTTTGCTACTTTACCAAAAATGTTCAAAATATCAAAAAAGTTTAGAGTTTCAGTTTCTAAAAATGTTCACATTTTAATTTTGTTTATTAATTTAGATAATGTTCGGGAATTTCAAAAGATGTTCCCACTTTCAAAATTTGTTCGCAAATTCAAAAATGCTCATGTTTTCAAAGTTTATTTGCAAATTCTAGATAAATTCCGGGAATTTCAAAACAATGCTTTCCTTGAAATTTTGTTCACAAATTTAATTTTTTTCGGGAATTTCACTTTCCAAATTGTTCAAAAAAATATCATGCCTTCAAAATTTGTTCGTGAATTGAAAAAGTGTTCGGGTAATTTCAGAAAAATGTTCAACTTTGAATATTTGTTGACAAAGTTAAAAATTGTTCGGGAAATTCACTTTCCAAATTGTTCAAAAAAATGATGTTTTCAAAATGTGTTCGTGAATTCAAAAATTGTTCAAGGAATTTCAAAAAATGTTAGTAATGATGGTGGCTAGCGACGTTCGTTGGTAGCAAGAGGTTCTCGGTTCGATCGCTCACATAGGCTTGTGTTTATGGAATTTTTTTCTATGTGATGTTTTAAGTTTTTCCGCTGTTGTTTACCTCTTTAAACATCGCGCTGCCAATATCACATGAGAACTTGTGTTTCACAGTGGCTATTGGTTTGCATACTGTGTAAGCAACCTCGAGGTCGCGTGTTCGAGTCCTAGCGCCAGCCCCTCCTTTTTCTGCGTTGTTTCACGTCGTTAACACTGTACGTCTGTGACAACCCGTGTCACTGCAAATGGGCCGGTCTAGCTGAGTGTTGCAGCGACGAATAGAAGGTCCCGTGGTAACCAGCCTCGCTTGCACGCGCTATAGCCGGCCAAATAAGGAACCGTGTCCGTCGTGCCGACATCATGATGGGCCATGATGAAGTCACACAATTTTTTCTGACCCTTTTTATTTACATTTTAAATGAATATATAAAAACACTTAAATTTACTTTAAAATAATAAAACCACGAGTTTGAAAAATGTTAACATGGTATAAAAAATGTTGGTGCAATTTAAAAATGTCAGTGACAATGAAACAATGACCCTGCGTTACAGAAAGATGTGTGTGTTTATTTTCTGAAAATTGTGTATAAAATGTAAGAAAATGTTTTGCATAGTATTAAAATATTTCGTATGATTAACAAAATGTACGTGACATTTTAAAGAAATGTTCCTGTGTTTAAAAAAGGCTAACATTTATGAAAATGTTTATACAATGTAAAAAAATATTAGCGTAGTTTTAGAAGGAAAAATTATTACCATACAAAAATGGTCACCATGTATTTGAAAAAATGTTGGCCACATATTCGTAGAAGTGCTCAAAACATATATTAAAAGCAACATTTACGTCGTCTTGTGTATAAAAAAGTGCTCCACGTCGACGTCATGGAAAGATAAATTTATTTAAAAATAAAAATAATGACTTTTAAAACGTTAAAACAGTATGCAAAATTGTTAGCACACCTAAAAATGTCGGTAGCTTCCAAAACAAAGTTCATGACAACGAAAAATGTGTATACGATGTAAAACAATGTTTGCATAAAACAAAAATATTTTGTACGACTGAAATAATGTATATGGTGTTTTAAAGATATATTCCCGTCTTTCAAAAAAAATTGTGACATCTAAAAACAGTTCAATAGTTTAAAAAATTTAATTTAAAAATGTTCAACATGTACTTGAAAAACTGTGGACCATGTACGACAAATACAAATAGTGTTCAAAATATGTATTAAATGAAAATGTACATCATGTATTTGAATTTTTTTAATGTCTGTAAAAAAAAGGTTTGTTTGTACACTAAAAAATATATTGCTGATGTCTACTACGCAACTTTATTCTCTTGTAGACACGTGTTGGGCCTCCAAGCACAGAGTTTTGTAGGACAGTAGCAATTTTCCCTCAAGTGGATGACCTAAGATTTTATCAGTCCGTGAGAGGTGTAGGATGAAGATGGTCTCACTCAAACGACCCTGCAACCAAATACAAGAAATCTCTTGTGTCCACAACACACCCAATACAATGGCAGATTGTATAGATGCACTAGTTCAGCGAAGAGATGGTGATAAAAATGTAATATGGATAGTAGATATTGGTTTTTATAATCTGAAATTATAAAAACAGCAAGGTAACTAATAGCAAACGGGCACAAAAACGGTGTTGCAATGCTTAAAAACAAGGCCCGGGGTCCGTACTTTCGCTAGTGCAATCTCTCAACAATGGTAACATAGTTGGATCATATGATTATCCCTCAAAGTGCAACGAAGAATCACTCCCGAGTTCTGATTAGCGGAGAACAAAAGATAGTAATTGTTGTAGGGTACGAAGCCACCTCAAAGCTATTCTTTCCGATCGATCTATTCAAGAGTTCGTACTAAAATAACACAAAGCTATTATTTCCGTTCGATCTATCCTAGACTTCGTACTAGAATAACACCAAAGCACATATTCATAATACTCAATCCACACAAAGAACTACAAAGAGTGCCCCAAGATTTCTACCAGAGAAACAAGGACAAGAACGTGCATCAACCCCTATGCATAGATTACCCCAATATCACCGCCGGAATCCGCAAGTTGAGTGCCAAAACATACATCAAGTGAATCAATGCGATACCCCATTGTCATCACGAGTATTCAACTGCAAGACATATATCAAGTGTTCTCAAATCCATCAAAGTATTCAATCCGATAACCATGAAATCTCAAAGGAAAAAACTCAATTCATCACAACAAGATAGAGAGGGGAAAACACCATATGATCCGACTATATTAACAAAGCCCGCGATACATCAGGATCGTGACATCTCAAGAACATGGGAGAGAGAGAGAGATTAAACATATAGCTACTGGCACAAACCCTCAGCCCCGAGGGTGGACTACTCCCTCCTCATCGTGATGGCCACCGGAGATGATTCCCCCCTCCGGCAGGGTGCTGGAACGGGTCTAGATTGGTTTTTGGTGGCTACGGAGCCCTGCGGTGGCGGAACTTTTGATCTAGGTTAACCCCGAAGGGTTTCGAAATATTTGTGAATTTATAGTGCAAAGAAGGGGTACGGGAGGCCACCGAGGTGGGCATAACCCACCTGGGCGCGCTAGGGGCCTCTAGCGCGCAATGGTGGGTTGTGCTCCCCTCGAGGAAGCCCCTAGGTGCAGCTCTGGCCCATTGGGTTCCTTTTGGTCCAAAAAAAATCTCCAAAAAGTTTCGTGGTGTTTGGACTCCGTTTGATATTGATTTTCTGCGATGTAAAAAACAAGCAAAAAACAGCAACTGACACTGGGCACTAGGTCAATAGGTTAGTCCCAAAAAATGATATAAAGTTGCTATAAAATGATTGTAAAATATATAAGAATGATAATATATTGGCATGAATACTTCATAAATTATAGATACGTTGGAGACGTATCAGCATCCCCAAGCTTAATTCCTACTCGTCCTCGAGTAGGTAAATGATAAAAGAAATAATTTATGAAGTGTGAGTGCTAGCAAAGTGCAAAAGTTTGATCAATGATAATTTCAATCACTCTTCCTAGCATCATAACAGCAATTCTTTCTTATGAAACTTCTCATGTTGTAGTGGCAACCAATTCACACGTTAAGGTTCAAACAATGAATTCTCTTGAAACTCAACAACCTATGTTCTTAGTCACCAAGCAATTGCAATTCAACTTATTCAACAAAGTTTAAGTAAGAGGTCCACATACTGAACCATCATATGGTCTTCTATGATTGCTAACGCTCACCTTGTGCACATAAGCAAAACATTTCAACCGGAAACATAGAAAGATAGGGGCTTATAATTTCGCCTCCCAACGTATTCACCTCAAGGGTGATGTCAACAATAATAACTCATGCTACCCATATTCATCTGGACATATGTGCCTAGATCTTTCCTCACCACATGATGCTTACCAAAAGAGAAAATAAAAAGGAATAGAGAGGAATACTTTGACTCTTTGCATAAAAGTAAATACTAAAAAGTAAAAGATAGGCCCTTCGCAGAGGGAAGCAGAGGTTGCCATGCGCTTATTTGTTTGTATGCTCAATCCCTTAGTGTAAAAGAACGTCACATTATATTGCCCCTTATGATAGCAACCTTTATTATGCAGTCCGTCGCTTTTATTACTTTGTCATCACAAGTTCGTACACCGCTCAATTTTCTCTTACACTAAATGATCTTACACATTTAGAAGCAATTTTTATTGCCTTATTGCATCGATGCCAACTTACTTGAAGGATCTTGCTCAATCCTTAGGTAGGTATGGTGGACTCTTGAAAATAAGATTTGAGTTTAAGGGTTTTCGGATGCACTAGTATCTCTACTTGGTGTGGAATTTTTGGCTAGCAAAGATGGGGGGCAAGCACCACATGTTGAAGGATCTATGACAATATAACTTCTGTGTGAATATGAACAAACATAAACCATTACGTTGTCTTCCTTGTCCAACGTCAACAATTTTGGCATATAATATTTTGATGGGGGCTCACAATCACAAATGATCACCATGATAGTGTATTTATATGTGAAAGTTCTCTTCCTTATACTAATTATTCGTGAATTTCTTGTATTACCAATGTTGTGATTGTCAAGCCTCAAAATATTTCACTTTCTAAACCCAAGTGAAGCTACCACTAGGTATGATATGGTTTCAACTTCATGATATTCAATTTATTCAACAATTTACTCATAGGATATAAGTGAAGAACAAGAGTAAATGACATAGAAAAGAGCTTCATTGACGGGATGTGAATGCCACTTACTTAGCCTCCCTGGCAATTATTTGATGACTCTATTTTATTTAAAAACTTCCAGATCTAAGTACTTTATTAAAACAGCAAGCAAAACAAAATAAAATGACAATCCAAGGATAGCACGCATCATGTGAAGAAGCAAAAACTTAGGCTCAACTGATACTAACCGACAATTGTTGAAGAAGAAAGGTGGGATTCCTACCGGGGCATCCCCAAACTTAGATGCTTGAGACTTCTTGAATATTATCTTGGGGTGCCTTGGGCATCCCCGAGCTTGAGCTTTTGTGTCTCCTTAATTCTTCTCATATCACGGTTTTCCTAAATCTCAAAAGCTTCATCCACACAAAACTCAACAAGAACTCGTGAGATAAGTTAGTATAAACCAATGAAAAAACCTTATCATTCTCTACTGTAGCAAATTACTAAGATTATTATTCAACATTGCATACTAAATGCCTCTGCATATTTAATACTCCTATCCGCAAATAGAATCATTAAACAAGTAAATATATGCAAACAATGCAACTATAGCAGCAATCTGCCAAAATAGTACAGTCTGTAAAGAATGTAAGTGTATCAATACTTCTTTAACTCCAAAAATTATGAAAATTTACCACACTGTAGAAAATTTATCAGAGCTTATTTTGCAAAAGGTTTCAACATTTTATCACATTTTTGACTTTTCTAGGGAATTTTTGCAACAGCGGTAAACTTTCTATTTTCAAACAGCAACATGTATACTTGCAAAATAAGCATGGCAAAGGCTATCATTGCCATGTTTATTGAAATAAAAGATGCAAAACATTATTATAAATAACAGAAATAAAATCCTAACAAAATAAATTGATGCTCCAAGCAAAACACATGTCATGTGACGAATGAAAACATAGCTCCAAGTGAGGTTACCGATAATGTTGGAGACGAAAGAGGGGATGCCTTCCCCCAAGCTTAGTTGCTTGGATCTTCCTTGAGTATTACCTTGGGGTGCCTTGGGCAGCCCCAATCTTAGGGTCTTGTCACTCCTTATTCTACTCATATCGACATCTCACCCAAAACTTGAAAACTTCAATCACACAAAACTTAACGGAACTTTGTGAGATGAGTTAGTATGATAAAGGGCAAACCATTCCACTTTTGGTACCGTCAAAGACAAGATTCATAATTGTTCTCACACAATTCCTACTGTAGCATATCATTTCCACAATTTATATTGAGCAATATAAGCCATGGAAACTAGAAAACAAGCAAAGTATGCATTGAAAACAAAATCTGTCAAAAACAGAACAGTCTGTAGTAATCTGTACTCAAACCATACTTCTAATACTCCAAAAATTCTTAAAATTTAGGACCGCGTGAGCAATTTGTATATTAATATTCTGCAAGAAGAATCAGCATTTTAACACGCTTCTGTTAAAAAAGAGAATTGTTTTATTGAGCGCAAAAGTTTCTGTTTTTCAGCAAGATCAAAGCAACTATCATCGTAAGCCATCCCAAAGGTCTTACTTGGCACTTTATTGAAACAAAAGCAATACAACATGATTACTACAGTAGCCTAATCATGTGAACACACAAAAATAGTAGATAAAAGTGTTGGGTTGTCTTTCAACAAGCGCTTTTCTTTAATGCCTTTTAGCTAGGCATGATGATTTCAATGATGCTCGGATAAAAGATAAGAACTGAAACATAAAGAGAGCATCATGAAGCATATGATTGCACATTTAAGCCTAACCCTCTTCCTATGCATAGGGATTTTGTGAGCAAACAATTCATGGAAGCAAGAATCAACTAGCATAGGAAGGCAAAACAAGTGCAACTTCAAAACTTTCAACACATAGAGAGGAAACTTGATATTATTGAGAAACATAGAAGCATGTGTTCCTCTCTCATAATAATTTTCAGTAGCATCATGAATTAATTCAACAAAATAACTATCACATAAAGCATTATTTTCATGATGCATAAGCATAGAAATTTTATTACTCTCCACACAAGCAAAATTATTCTCATGAATAGTAGTGGGAGCAAACTCAACAAAATAACTATCATGGGGTTGAAAATTAAAATCATGATGACAAGTTTCATGGTTATCATTATTCAATATAGCATACATGCCATCACCATAATCATCATAGATAGCAACTTTGTTGTCATAATCAATTGCAACCTCTTCCAAAATAGTGGATTCATCATCAAATAAAGTCATGACATCTCTGAATCCACTTTCATCAATATAATCATCATAAATAGGAGGCATGCAATTATCATAATAAATTTTCTCATCAAAATCCGGGGGACTAAAAATATCATAATCATCAAATATAGCATCCCCAAGCTTATGGCTTTGCATATCATTAGCAACATGGATATTCAAAGAATTCATACTAACAACATTGCAATCATGCTCATCATTCAAATATTTTGTGCCAAACATTTTATTGACTTCTTCTTCTAACAATTGAGCACAATTTTCCGAACCATCATTTTCAAGAAAGATATTATAAATATGATCATGCAACCTCAATTCCATTTTTTGTAGTTTTCTTTTATAAACCAAACTAGTGATAAAACAAGAAACTAAAATATTCGATTGCAAGATCTAAAGATATACCTTCAAGCACTCAGCCCCCCGGCAACGGCGCCAGAAAAGAGCTCGATGTCTACTACGCAACTTTATTCTTGTAGACACGTGTTGGGCCTCCAAGTGCAGAGTTTTGTAGGACAGTAGCAATTTTCCCTCAGATGGATGACCTAACGTTTATCAACCTGTGAGAGGTGTAGGATGAAGATGGTCTCTCTCAAACGACCCTGCAACCAAATACAAGAAATCGATACGTACTGAGAAAAGTAGGCATGTGTTGAACAAAAAGAAATCGATGAAAATCGACATGGAAACATAGAAAAAACAAAGAAAACAAAAATAAAATTAAAAAACCCAAAAACGAAAGAGGAAAATGAAGAAAACCTATGCAAAGGAAAGAAAAATAGTGAAATCTGAGAAGGGAACAAAGAAACCAAGAAAATAAACAAAGAAAATGAAAGCAAGGAAATTAAAAAAACAAGTGAAAACTGGGAAAGAAACAAATAAAAATGAAGAAAATGAAAGAAAAAACTAGTAAAATCATGAAAGAAATGAAGAAATCTTATTCAAAAAACAAAGAAAAATAGAAAAATAATTAAGAAATAGAGAAAATCGAAAGAAAAACAATAGAAAACAAAAAAGATTAAAAAATATGAAGAAAACCATAACCTGTGGCCACCAAATGAGCAACAACGACTGAATGAATGTTAACGAGCCGACCCATTTGCGCTGAGATATTGAAGCAAGATATTGAATCCATTTGTACTTACAAGCATGCTAAGGAGAAGTTCAAACCATATAAGTTCACAAGTATAGAAGTTGATTAGTAGTTACAGCGCGCTAAGGAGAAGTTCAAACCAAGTAAGTATCCAGAAAATCCATGTAGAATAGAAAGCGCATGGAACACCCTACATGGCACCTGAAGGCGAGCTTATATGATTGGCCATACTCAGAGAACCTTAGGTTACCTCACAACTTGGATGTTATGCACATTGAGAAGTACATATGCGAGAGTATCATTGGTACACTTCTTGAACTTGGTCGTAGAACCAAGGATACCACCAGCAGAAGAATGAATTTAGAGGATTAAACATCATGAAGGACTATTGGTTGAAAAAAGATAAGAAACATAAGGGTTCTTACAGGAAGTATCCTCTACCCTAGACGCTAAAGTTATGCAAGTTTTTGGCCAATGTCATATTCCCAGATGGTCACGCTGCAAACCTGACAAACATATGTGGATGTCGATACTGGTAAAAAAACGTCTGAAGACGCATGATTACCACATACTCATGCAGAGTATTTTAACAGCTAATCTTAAAGGCATTGCCCCAAGGAAATGTATGAGGCTAGCGCAGAACTAGAAAGATTTTTTTAAGGAGTTGTGTACCCAAACATTAAGAATCGAAGTCGTGAAATGATTGAAACTGAAATCCATGGAATTCTTTGCAAGCTTCAGAAGATCTTCCCGCCTGATTTTTTTTGATATAATGGCACACCTAACTATTCATGTTCCACGGGAGGCACTTCTAATGTGCTGCGTCCACTATGGTTGGATGTTTCCAGTTGAGAGAAGGCTTGGATACCTCATGTCAAGTATGCATAACAAAGCAATGCCCAAAGGTTCAATTTCCAAGGTACGTATCGCAAATGAGTGCTTGACAATTTACTCTAGAGTCTATATATTTGAAAGATAACATAGAAACTAGATTTTACAAGCCTGAAAGGAACATGGTTAAGAAGGGTAAAAATCCTAAAGCTAGCAGACGAGAGACCTATGAAGTTTTTCGGATGGTGCTAGTGACATTGCATAGAAGGTTAAAAAATACCCCCCGCCCCCGAGTTGCCCAAAATGTATAGATATATACTTGATAATTGTCAAGAAGTCCAAAACTTTATGAATTAAGTTTCTATAACCTCACTAACTTGTACTACACTATTGTGAACTATTTTTATGTTCATTAAAGTTTACTTTTTTCCATAGAGTTCACAAGGTAGCATTAAAGAATAATGTTGAGCGAAACATCGAGAAGAAGCACAAGAACAAGTTCATAGGCTGGTTTCAAACCATGTGAGGAAATTAAAATAATGCATCTGAAGATTTTTGACACCTATTGTGTGGGCTAGACTTTCGTGTACATGTGTGGGCTACCTTCAATGTCAATGGTGCTAGGTTTCATACCGTGGATGTTGAAAAGCAATGAAAGACTCGAAATTTCGTCGTCATCATGAAGGTATGTATTGATGAAGCTGAAGAAGAAACTAAACTGTATGGGGTTTTGATGAAATTTCTTCAGTTGGATTACATAATCAAATTAGTATTTTTGTTTCTACATTGATTGGTTTGACCTGGTTGGTACCAAGAAAGGCTGGATTCTTACAAGGCATAAATGCGTCTTCCCTTTTGTACAAGGAGGCCTAGTTCATGTTGGCGTCTCAAGCTAACACATGCATTTACTTGGAGGACATAAATAATGGCAATTCATGAAAGGTGGTTGTGCCTATCGTTCCAAGAGGTTCATATGTTGTTCTAGAATTTTTTGATGGTGCAAATGAAGTGAGTCTAGAATCCATGAGTAAGTTGATGTTTCTTCATCACATCGTATTGTTGCTGATGTTGAGGGTGGAAGAACATAATGCTTTCAAAAATGTTTAGGATGAAGAGGAGGAACAAGATGCTTTAAAAATGTTGATGATGAAGACAACAAATGAGATGAAGAAGAAGGGGATGAAGTTCCTGCTCGCTTAGTTGAAGACATAAAGCGTAAAGCTACCGATGACATTGGAGACATTGACAACAACGATGATGAATGAGTTGATGAAGAGAAACTTCATTGAGAAAATTATGATAGCGATCTTAATGAAAAGTTGTGTTATTAGCATACTGCTAGCCTTGTTGAAGTCATTGTTGTAGTGTCTTATTAGGTGAGATTGATGTTGAAGATCGCAAACATTTCTGAATTTGCATCATATATTTTTGTAAGTACCGTCAACTATTTCCAAAAGCTATCCAATTTATTTCAAAAATGGTTTCCAAAAATCGTATCATACATAAATCACCTGATGTTCTTGTTTTTGTTATTGTGGGAAACTAATCCCGAAGGTAGAGGGAGTGTGCGATGGTGATCTTATCAACCTTGGAATCACTTCCAACACACATCATCACCTTGCCCTTAACTAGTATTTTTTCATTTTGCAACTCCTGTTTTGAGTTACTAATCTTAGCAACTGAACGGGTATCAAATACCCTGGGGTTACTATGAACACTAGCAAAGTACACATCAATAACTGATGTCGCTTAAAGCTACGTCAGTATTTCCCCAAAGAGGAAGGGATGATGCAGCACAACGGCGGTAGGTATTTCCCTCAGATATGAAACCAAGGTTATCGAACTAGTAGGAGAACCAAGCAACACACCGTAAAAAACACCTGCATACAAATAACAACTTCTTGCAACCCGACGTGTTAAAGGGGTTGTCAATCCCTTTCGGGGTACAGCGCCTCAAGATAGGCAAACGGACGTGAGGTAAATTTTTAGTAGGTTGATAAATCGAACGCCAAACAAATAAATAAGAATAAATTGCAGCAAAGTATTTTTGGGTTTTTGGATTAATATATCTGAAAATAAATGGCAAATAAAATAGATCGCAAAGGCAAATAATATGAGAAAGAGACCCGGGGGCCGTAGGTTTCACTAGTGGCTTCTCTCAAGAAAAATAGCAAAGCGATGGGTGAACAAATTACTGTTGCGCAACTGATACTCATGACAATATCCAGGCAATGCTCATTACATAGGCATCACGTCCAAGATTAGTAGACCGACTCCTGCCTGCATCTACTACTATTACTCCACACATCGACCGCTATCCAGCATGCATCTAGTGTATTAAGTTCATGGAGAAACGGAGTAATGCAATAAGAACGATGACATGATGTAGACAAGATCTATCTATGTAGAGATAGACCCCATCGTTTTATCCTTACTAGCAACGATACATACGTGTTGGTTCCCTTTCTGTCACTGGGATCAAGCATCGTAATATTGAACCCACTACAAAGCACCTCTTCCCATTGCAAGATAAATAGATCAAGTTGGCCAAACAAAGCCCAAATATCGAACAAGAAATATGAGGCTATAAGAGTTACAAGATAAGTAGATCAAAGAAACTCAAATACTTTCATGGATATAAAAAGATAGATCTGATCATAAACTCAAAGTTCATCGATCCCAACAAACACACCGCAAAAGAGTTACATCATATGGATCTCCAAGAGACCATTGCATTGAGAATCAAGAGAGAGAGAGAGATGAAGCCATCTAGCTACTAACTACGGACCCGAAGGTCTACAAAGAACTACTCACGCATCATCGGAGAGGCACCAATGGAGGTGGTGAACGCCATCCGAGATGGTGTCTAGATTGGATATGGTGGTTCTAGACTCTGCGGCGGCTGGATGAATATTTCGCCGACTCCCCTAGGGTTCTAGAAATATTGGGGTATTTATAGAGCAAAGAGGCGGTTCGGGGGGCACCCGAGGTGGGCACAACCCACCAGGGCGCGCTAGGGCCTCCTAACGCGCCCTGGTGGGTTGTGCCTCCCTCGGGGCACCTCCCAGGCGCAACCAGGGCCTGTTGTGTTCCTTTTGGCCCATAAAAATTCTCCGTAAAGTTTCGTGGCATTTGGACTCCGTTTGATATTGATTTTCTGCAATGTAGAAAACATGGAAATAACAACAACTGGCACTTGGCACTATGCTAATAGGTTAGTACCAAAAATGATATAAAATGACTATAAAATGATTATAAAGCATCCAAGATTGATAATATAATAGCATGGAACAATAAAAAATTATAGATACGTTGGAGACGTATCAGCATCCCCAAACTTAACTCCTACTCATCCTCGAGTAGGGAAGCGATAAAAACATAATTTTTGATGTGGAATGCTGCCTAACATGTCATATCATATTTCTTTCTTTATAGCATGGACATTTGGACTTTTATATTGTTCAAAGCAATAGTCTAGTTTTTCCATGATAATTTAAATACTCAAGCATATCAACAAGCAACCATGTCTTTCAAAATAACAATGCTAAAATAAGCTATCCCTAGGCCATCATGCTCAACCATTGATCCATTCATGAAACACACTCGCATATTAGCTACACCCAATACTCAAGTATGATCATATTGCCTCCTAGTTGGTGCTTTTTATAAGAGAAGATGGAGACCCAAATTCAAAAATAAAAATTGCATAAAGTAAAAGATAGGCCTTTTGCAGAGGGAAGTACGGATTTGTAGAGGTGCCAGAGCTCAAAGCGAAAAACTTAGAGATAAAAACATTTTGGAAGGTGTATCCATCCCACCAACGAAAATGACTTAGAGTTCCCAATACTTTCCATGCCTAGATATATCATAGGCGGTTGCCAAACAGAAAATAAAGTTTATTCCTTTTTCCACCATACTTTCACTTTCCATGGCTAACCGTATCCACGGGTGCCCTCCATACCAAAACTTTCCAAGGAATTTATTATTTGACAACATAAAGTAAATTCATTTTTTTTGCATTTCGGGACCGGGCATCCCTAATACCTTTCCCTTACTCTCGTGCAATGACAAGTGAATAAACACTCATCTTGATAATAACACATCTAGCGTAGAAAATATTAGCCACCCTTCACTGCTCCGCGAGCGAAACAAACACACAAAAGAGAAGTTTATTTTTGAAAATTAGAGATGGCACATGCAAATTTGCTTAGAACGGCAAAAGAATACCGCATATAGGTAGATATAGTGGACTCATGTGGCAAAACTGGTTTAAAGGTTTTTGGATGCACAAGTAGTGATCATACTTAGTGCAAAATGAAGGCTAGTAAAAGATTAGGAAGCGACCAACCAAGAAACGAATAATCTCATAATCGAACATTAAGCATAACTAACACCGAATAATGCACCATAAGTAGGTTATAATTTCATTGCATAACTATTGACTTTCGTGCTTGCATAGGGAATCAGAAATCTTAACACCAATATTCTTACTAAAGCATAATTACTCATCAAGATGACTCACATATCACATCATCATATCTCAAAACTATTACTAAGAATCAAGTTCATTTTGTCCAATGATCTTCATGGAAGTTTTTATTATATCCTTCTGGGATATCTATCACTTTGGGACGAACTTTCATATGTTGCTTTTGATAAGCTCAAACAAATATAAGTGAAGATCATGAGCATAGTATTTCTTTCTCTCAAATTAATTTAAGTGAAGCAAGAGAGAATTTCTTGAAAATTTTACTAACTCTCAAATAAATCTAAGTGAAGAAAGAGATCATTTCTTCAAAAATACTAAGCACACCGTGCTAAAATAAATAAATATAAGTGAAGCACTAGAGCAAGTCCATTGCTCATAAAAATTGAAGTGAAGCATAGAGAGCAATTCTAACAAGTCATGACATAATTTTGGCTCTCTCAAATAGATGTGTCCAGCAAGGTATCAAGACTAAAAACACAAAATAAAACAAGCAAAGACTCATATCATACAAGGCGCTCAAAGCAAAACACATAGTATGTGATGAATAAAAATATAGTTTCGAGTAAAATACCAATGGTCGTTAGAAGAAAGAGGGGATGCCACTCGGGTGCATCCCCAAGCTTAGTTGGTTGCTCATTCTTGGATAATAGCTTGGGATGCTGGGGCAACCCCAAGCTTAGGCTCTTCTACTCCTTATTCCTTCATCTATCGTAATATAACCCAAAACATGAAAACTTCAATCACACAAAACTCAACAAAACCTTCGTGAGATTTGTTAGTATAAGAATAATAAATCACTATTATAAGTTCTGTATCAAACCAATTCATATTTTGTTCTTGCATTATATCTAATGTATTCCAACTTTTCTATGGCAAAAACTCATCAAAGAAAACCATAGAGCCATCGAAATAAGCACACAACACAAAGAAAACAGAATCTGTCAAAACAGAACAGTCTATAGCTATCTGACTATTTCGAATACTTCTGTAACTCCAAAAATTCTGAAAAATTAGGATGACCTGAGAAATTTGTATATATATCTACCGTAGGTGGAATGGGTATTTTATCGCTCTCTGGTTAAAATTAAAATTAATTTCATGAGCGTAAAAGTTCCTGTTTTGTCAGCAAGATCAAACAACTATCACCCAAGAATATCCTAAAGGCTTAACTTGGTACAAACACTAATTAAAACATTAAAAACACAATCATAACAGTAGCATAATTGTGCTAACACCCAAAAACATGAAGCAAAAAGCAAAAATAAATTTTATTCATTGGGTTGCCTCCCAACAAGCGCTATAGTTTTACGCCCTTAGCTAGGCATAAAGCAAGGATCTAAGTTTTGTCATATTTGTCCAACTCTTCAATCAAACACTTAGAATCCTTCAAAGATTTAGCATAAAGATTTTCAATAACAACACTTCTAGGAATAAATCCAGAGATTTAATTCTTGCAAAAGGGATCTCTAATTACTTCAACAAAATTCGGGTGAATACCTATCATCTTAAGATCATCTTTATTACTATTACTAGAGGTTGCACCCTTATTCTTGGAAGCTCTACCACTTTTTACGGGAGTTTTTTCGATAGTTTTAGCGGAAGCCAAAGCCGTGCTTAGATTGCTAAAAAATTCTTCTAATTTATTAATCCGAGAAGGGCTTTCTTCTATTCTTTCATGAATTATGGTACCCTTTTCCCTTAGCAACTTAAGAATATCTCCCGCTTTTGACCCCATATTGGTGGAAAAATTATGTATCTCTTTATCTATAATTCCCATATGATCTTCAGTGAGCATTTTCTTTTCCATAGAATCTAGTCTTTCCATAACATGCTCAAGAGTCAAAGTTGTTTCATTAATCATGAGGGGTGGTGAGCCCACTAAATTTCCCATAGCATTAAAAGCATCAAGAGAAGGACACATCAAGAAATTTCCACCGGTAATCGTATCAAGGACGAATCTATACCAAGTGGTGATGCCAACATAAAAACAACGAAGAAGAACAACGGTGGATTGCTTACGGGTAGATCTATTATGAGCATTGCAAATCCTATACCAAGCATCTTTTAAATTTTCTCCTCCACTTTGTTCAAAGTTGAGAGCCTCGTTCTCGAGAGTGCAAGAAATAGATGGAGAACTATCCATAATGATAATAATGGCAAACAAGATTGCACTCAAAAAACATATCCGGCAAGAAAACGACGAATGGAAAAGAGGGGCAAATAAAACGACAATTTTTTGTGAAGCGGGGAGAGGAAAATGAGAGGCAAATGAAAAATAATGTAAATTGCAAGGAGATGAGATTTGTGATTAGGAACCTGGTATATGTTGAAGATCCTCCCCGACAACGGCGCCAGAAATTCCTTTTGATGTCGCTTAAAGCCGTCAGTATTCCCCCAAAGAGGAAGGGATGATGCAGCACAACGGCGGTGGGTATTTCCCTCATATACGAAACCAAGGCTATCGAACCAGTAGGATAACCAAGCAACACAACATAAACAACACCTCCACACAAATAACAACTTCTCGCAACCCACATGTTAAAGGGGTTCTCAATCCCTTCCGGGGTACGGGCCCTCAAGATAGGCAAATGGACGTGACGTAAATTTATAGTAGATTGATAGATCGAACGCCAAACAAATAAATAAGAATAAATTGCAGCAAAGTATTTTTGGGTTTTTGGATTAATATATCTGAAAATAAATGGCAAATAATATGAGAAAGAGACCCCGGGGGGGGGGGGGGGGGCGTAGGTTTCACTAGTGGCTTCTCTCGAGAAAAATAGCAAAGCGATGGGTGAACAAATTACTGTTGGGCAATTGATAGAACTTCAAATACTCATGACTATATCCAGGCAATGATCATTACATAGGCATCACGTGCAAGATTAGTAGACCGACTCCTGCCTGCATCTAATACTATTACTCCACACATCGACCGCTATCCAGCATGCATCTAGTGTATTAAGTTCATGGAGAAACGGAGTAATACAATAAGAACGATGACATGATGTAGACAAGATCTATCTATGTAGAGATAGAACCCATTGTTTTGTCCTTACTAGCAACGATACATATGTGTTGGTTCCCTTTCTGTCACTGGGATCAAGCACCGTAAGATCGAACCCACTACAAAGAACCTCTTCCCATTGCAAGATAAATAGATCAAGTTGTCCTAACAAAACCCAAATATTGAACAAGAAATACGAGGCTATAAGAGTTACAAGATAAGTAGATCAAAGAAACTCAAATACTTTCATGGATATAAAAAGATAGATCTGATCATAAACTCAAAGTTCATCGATCCCAACAAACACACCGCAAAAGAGTTACATCATATGGATCTCCAAGAGACCATTGTATTGAGAATCAAGAGAGAGAGAGATGAAGCCATCTAGCTACTAACTACGGACCCGAAGGTCTACAAAGAACTACGCACGCATTATCGGAGAGGCACCAATGGAGGTGGTGAACCCCATCTGAGATGGTGTCTAGATTGGATCTTGTTGGGGATATAACTACTGGGTATGAACCGCCCAGGAGGGGCAGGTCATACCACTGGCGACTTATCAAAGAAGATGGCGGATCATCCAAGCCCGTTAACGACCCAAGACCCAGAGGTGACTTGAGGCCCAAGAGGATTAACCACCATTAGTGTATTACTTGTTTTGTAAGGCAAGGGTAGATAGTCGCCGATCCGGACACGTTCTGTATGAGCCGGCCGAGACTTCGTGAGCCACCAGGTGTCAACCTGTGTATATAAAAGGATGACCTGACGGTGGTTTAGGGCAAGAAACAAGAGATTGATAACTAGGTCAAGCGTATTCGCTCCCTGGTGATCGAAACCCAAGCAATACAACCCTAACTAGAGTAGGCCTTTACCTTGATTGCAAGGGCCGAACCATTATAGACTCCCTGTGTCCTTTGTCCCATTTAACCCCTTTAAGCTAACCTAGTTGCGATGGCTCCATGACTAAGTCCTTCTGCTAGGACATCTGCCGTAACAATTCCATGATAGTTGGCGCCCACCATGGGGCCAGCGCAAGGTGGTTTCGAGTTCTTGAAGGACAACTTCGAAGGGATCAAGGGATAGGCTGTGAGCCGGATGACCAAGAGTTGTCGCGGCAAGCTCTTGTTGGGGAACGTAGCAGAAATTCAAAATTTTCCTGCGTATCACCAAGATCTATCTATGGAGAGACCAGCAACGAGGGGAAGGAGAGTGCATCTACATACCCTTGTAGATCGCTAAGCGGAAGCATTCAAGTGAACGGGGTTGATGGAGTCGTACTCGTCATGATCCAAATCACCGATGACCAAGTGCCGAACGGACGACACCTCCGTGTTCAACACACGTATAGCCCGGTGACGTCTCCCATGCCTTGATCCCGCAAGGAGAGAGGGAGAGGTTGAGGAAGACTCCATCCAGCAGCAGCACAACGGCGTGGTGGTGATGGAGGAGCGTGGCAATCCTGCAGAGCTTCACCAAGCACCACGGGAGAGGAGGAGGTGTTGGAGAGGGAGAAGGAGGCAACCATAGGCATGGATCAAGAGCCCTCCTTCCCCCACTATATATAGGAGGGCCTAGGGGGGGGGCGCCGGCCTAGGAGATCCAATCTCCTAGGGGCGGCGGCCAAGGGAGGTTTCCCTCCCCCCCAAGGCACCTAGGGGGTGCCTTCCACTAGTAGGACTCCTCCCCTATGGAAACCCTAGGCGCATGGGCCTCTAGGGGCTGGTGCCCTTGGCCCATGTAGGCCAAGGCGCACCCCCTACAGCCCATGTGGCCCCCCGGGGTAGGTGGCCCCACCCGGAGGGCCCCCGGGACCCTTCCGGTGGTCCCGGTACAATACCGATAACCCCGAAACTTGTCCCGATGGCTGAAACAGCACTTCCTCGTGACGTCCGGACCATTCCGGAACTCCTCGTGACGTCCGGGATCTCATCCAGGACTCCGAACAACATTCGGTAACCACATACAAACTTCCTTTATAACCCTAGCGTCATTGAACCTTAAGTGTGTAGACCCTACGGGCTCGGGAACCATGCAGACATGACCGAGACGTTCTCCCGTCAATAACCAACAGCGGGATCTGGATACCCATGTTGGCTCCCACATGTTCCACGATGATCTCATCGGATGAACCACGATGTCAAGGACTTAATCAATCCCGTATACAATTCCCTTTGTCTAGCGGTATTGTACTTGCCCGAGATTTGATCGTCGGTATCCCGATACCTTGTTCAATCTCGTTACCGGCAAGTCTCTTTACTCGTTCCGTAACACTTCATCCCGTGATCAACTCCTTGGTCACATTGCGCATATGATGATGTCCTATTGAGTGGGCCCAGAGATACCTCTCCGCTTACACGAAGTGACAATCCCAGTCTCGATTCGTGCCAACCCAACAGACACTTTCGGAGATACCTGTAGTGCACCTTTATAGTCACCCAGTTACGTTGTGACGTTTGGTACACCCAAAGCATTCCTACGGTATCCGGGAGTTGCACAATCTCATGGTCTAAGGAAATGATACTTGACATTAGAAAAGCTTTAGCATACGAACTACATGATCTTTGTGCTAGGCTTAGGATTGGGTCTTGTCCATCACATCATTCTCCTAATGATGTGATCTCGTTATCAATGACATCTAATGTCCATGGTCAGGAAACCGTGACCATCTATCGATCAACAAGCTAGTCAACTAGAGGCTTACTAGGGACATGGTGTTGTCTATGTATCCACACATGTATCTGAGTTTCCTATCAATACAATTCTAGCATGGATAATAAATGATTATCATGAACAAGGAAATATAATAATAACCAATTTATTATTGCCTCTAGGGCATATTTCCAGTAGTCTCCCACTTGCACTAGAGTCAATAATCTAGTTCACATCGCCATGTGATTAACACTCACAGGTCACATCGCCATGTGACTAACACCCAAGAATTTACTAGAGTCAGTAGTCTAGTTCACATCACTATGTGATTAACACTCAATGAGTTCTAGGTTTGATCATGTTGCTTGTGAGAGAGGTTTTAGTCAACGGGTCTGAACCTTTCAGATCCGTGTGTGCTTTACAAATCTCTATGTCATCTCCTAGATGTAGCTACCACGTTCTATTTGGAGCTATTCCAAATAACTGTTCTACTTGGAGCTATTCTAAATTGTTGCTCCATTATATGTATCCGGTATCTCTACTTAGAGCTATCCGGATAGGTGTTAAGCTTGCATCGACGTAACCCTTTACGACGAACTCTTTTACCACCTCCATAATCGAGAAAATTCCTTAGTCCACTAGCTACTAAGGATAACTTTGACCGCTGTCCTGTGATCCATTCTTGGATCACTATTGTACCCCTTGACTGACTCATGGCAAGGCACATTTCAGGTGCGGTACACAGCATAGCATACTGTAGACCCTATGTCTTAAGCATAGGGGATGACCTTTGTCCTTTCTCTCTATTCTGCCGTGGTCGAGCTTTAAGTCTTAACTTCATACCTTACAACTCAGGCAAGAACTCCTTCTTTGACTGGTCCATCTTGAACACCTTCAAGATGATGTCAAGGTATGTGCTCATTTGAAAGTACCATTAAGCGTTTTGATCTATCCTTATAGATCTTGATGCTCAATGTTCAAGTAGCTTAATCCAGGCTTTCCATTGAAAAACACTTTCAAATAACCCTATATGCTTTCCAGAAATTCTACGTCATTTTGATCTACAATATGTCAACAACATATATTCATCAGAAATTCTATAGTGCTCCCACTCACTTCTTTGGAAATACAAGTTTCTCATAAACTTTGTATACACCCAAAATCTTTGATCATCTCATCAAAGCATACATTCCAACTCCGAGATGCTCACTCCAGTCCTTAGAAGGATTGCTGGAGCTTTGCATACTTATTAGCATCTTTTGGGACTGACAAAACCTTCCGGTTGTATCACATACAACCTTTCCTCAAGAAAATCATCGAGGAAACAATGTTTTGACATCCTATCTGCAAGATTTCATCAATAATGCAGTAATTGCTAATATAATTCCAACAGACTCTTAGCATCGCTACGAGTGAGAAAGTCTCATCGTAGTCAACTCCTTGAACTTGTCAGAAAACATCTTAACGACAAGTCGAGCTTTCTAAATGGTGACATTTACCATCATTGTCCATCTTCCTTTTAAAATCCATATGTACCTAACAGCTTTACGACCATCAAGTAGTTCTTCCAAAGTCTACACTTTGTTTTCATACATGGATCCTATCTCAGATTTTATGGCCTCGAGCCATTTATCGGAATCCGGGCCCTCCATAGCTCGTAGGTTCATAATTGTCTAGCAACATGACTTCCAAGACAGGATTACGTACCACTCTGAAGTAGTATGCATCCTTGTCATCCTACGAGGTTTGATAGTGACTTGATCTGAAGTTTCATGATCACTATCATAAGCTTCCACTTCAATTGGTGTAGGTGCCACAGGAACAACTTCCCGTGCCCTGCCACACACTAGTTGAAGAAACGGTTCAATAACCTTATCAAGTCTCCACCATCCTCCCACTCAATTCTTTCGAGAGAAACTTTTTTCGAGAAAGGACCCGATTCTAGAAACAATCCCTTATTGCTTTTGGATCTGAGACAGGAGGTATACCCAACTGTTTTGGGTGTCCTATGAAGATGCATTTATCCGCTTTGGGTTCGAGCTTATCAGCCTAAAACTTTTTCACATAAGCGTCGCAGCCCCAAACTTTTAAGAAATGACAGCTTAGGTTTCTCTAAACCATAGTTCATACGGTGTCATCTCATCGGAATTACGTTGTGCCCTCTTTAAAGTGAATGTGGTTGTCTCTAATGCCTAACCCATAAACTATCGTGGTAATTCGATAAGAAACATCATGGTATGCATCATATCCAATAGGGTGCAGTTATGATGTTCGGACACACCATCACACTATGGTGTTCCAGGCTGTATCACTTGTGAAACAATTTCCACAATGTCTTAATTCTGTGCCAAACTCGTAATTCAGATATTCATCTCTATGATCATATCATAGATATTTTATCCTTTTGTCACGATGATCTTTCAACTTCACCCTGAAATTACTTGAACCTTTCAATAATTCAGACTCGTGATTCATCAAGTAAATATACTCAACATTTACTCAAATCATCCGTGAAGTAAGACCATAACGACATCCACTACACGCCTCAGCACTCATTGGACTGCACACATCAAAAATGTATTACTTCCAACAAGTTGCTTTCTAGTTCCATTTTACTGAAACCGAGGCTTTCAGTCATCTTGCCCATGTGGTATGATTTGCATGTCTCAAGTGATTCAAAATCAAGTGAGTCCAAACGGTCCATTTGCATGGAGTTTCTTCATGCATATACACCAATAGACATGGTTCGCATGCCTCAAACTTTTCAAAAACGAGTGAGTCCAAAGATCCATCAACATGGAGCTTCTTCATGCGTTTAATACCGATATGACTTAAGTGGCAGTGCCACAAGTAGGTGGTACTATCATTACTATCTTATATCTTTTGGCATGGACATGTGTATCACTACGATCGAGATTCAATAAACCATTCATTTTAGGTGCAAGACCATTAAAGGTATTATTCAAATAAACAGAGTAACCATTATTCTCCTTAAATGAATAACCGTATTGCGATAGACATAATCCAATCATGTCTATGCTCAGCGCAAACACCAAATAACAATTATTTAGGTTTAACACCAATCTCGATGGTAGAGGGAGCGTGCGATGCTTGATCATATCAACATTGGAAACACTTCCAACACATATCGTCAGCTCACTTTTAGCTAGTCTCCGTTTATTCCGTAGCTTTTATTTCGAGTTACTAACACTTAGCAACCGAACCGGTATCTAATACCCTGGTGCTACTAGGATTACTAGTAAAGTACACATCAACACAATGTATATCCAATATACTTCTATCGACCTTGCCAGCCTTCTCATCTACCAAGTATCTAGGGTAATTCTGCTCCAGTAGTTGTTCCCCTTATTATAGAAGCACTTAGTCTCGGGTTTGGGTTCAACCTTGGGTTTCTTCACTAGAGCAGCAGCTGAATTGCCGTTTCATGAAGTATCCCTTTGTGCCCTTGCCCTTCTTGAAACTAGCGGTTTCACCAACCATCAACAATTGATGCTCCTTCTTGATTTCTACTTTTGTGGTGTCAAACATCACGAATATCTCAAGGATCATCATATATGTCCCTGATATATTATAGTTCATCACGAAGCTCTAGCGGCTTGGTGGTAATGACTTCGGAGAACTATCACTATTTCATCTGGAAGATCAACTCCCACTTGATTCAATCGATTGTTGTACTCAGACAATCTGAGCACAAGCTCAACAATTGAGCTTTTCTCCCTTAGTTTGTAGCCTAAGAAAATCGTCGGAGGTCTTATACCTCTTGACGTGGGCACGAGCCTGAAATTCCAATTTCAGCCCTTGAAACATCTTATATGTTTCGCGCCGTTTCAAAACGTCTTCGGTGCCTCAACTCTAAACCGTTTAACTGAACTATCATGTAGTTATCAAAACGTGTATGTCAGATGTTCGCAACATCCACAGACAACGTTCGAGGTTCAGCACACTGAGCGGTGCATTAAGGACATAAGCCTTCTAAGAAGCAATGAGGACAATCCTCAGTTTACGGACCTAGTCCGCACAATTGCTACTATCAACTTTCAACTAAATTTTCTCTAGGAACATATCTAAATAGTAGAACTAAAGCGCGAGCTACGACATAATTTGCAAAGACCTTTTGACTATGTTCAGGATAATTAAGTTCATCTTATGAACTCCCACTCAGATAGACATCCCTCTAGTCATCTAAGTGATTACATGATCCGAGTCAACTAGGCCGTGTCCGATCATCACGTGAGACGGACTAGTCAACATCGGTGAACATCTTCATGTTGATCGTATCTTCTATACGACTCATGCTCGACCTTCCGATCTTCTGTGTTCCGAGGCCATGTCTGTACACATGCTAGGCTCGTCAAGTCAACCTAAGTGTTTCGCGTGTGTAAATCTGTCTTACACCCGTTGTATGTGAACGTTAGGATCAAACACCCGATCATCACGTGGTGCTTTGAAACAACGAACTGTCGCAATGGTGCACAGTTAGGGGGAACACTTTATTGAAATTTTAAAGAGGGATCATCTTATTTACTACCGTCGTTCTAAGTAAACAAGATGCAAAAACATGATAAACATCACATGCAATCAAATAATAGTGACATGATATGGCCAATATCATATAGCTCCTTTGATCTCCATCTTGGGGCTCCATGATCATCTTGTCACCGGCATGACACCATGATCTCCATCATCGTGTCTTCTTGAAGTTGTCTCGTCATCTATTACTTCTACTACTATGGCTAACGCTTTAGCAATAAAGTAAAGTAATTACATGACGTTTATGTTGACACGCAAGTCATAAATAAATTAAGACAACTCCTATGGCTCCTGCCGGTTGTCATATTCATCGACATGCAAGTCGTGATTCCTATTACAAGAACATGATCATCTCATACATCACATATATCATTCATCACATCCTTTGGCCATATCACATCACATAGCATACCCTGCAAAAACAAGTTAGACGTCCTCTAATTGTTGTTTGCATGTTTTACGTGGCTGCTATGGGTTTCTAGCAAGAACGTTTCTTACCTACGCAAAGACCACAACGTGATATGCCAATTGCTATTTACCCTTCATAAGGACCCTTTTCATCGAATCCGTTCCGACTAAAGTAGGAGAGACAGACACCCGCCAGCCACCTTATGCAACTAGTGCATGTCAGTCGGTGGAACCGGTCTCACGTAAGAGTACGTGTAAGGTTGGTCCGAGCCGCTTCATCCCACAATACCGTCGAAACAAGATAAGACTAGTAACGGCAAGCATATTGAACAAAATCAACGCCCATAACTACTTTGTGTTCTACTCTTGCATAGAATCTACGCATAGACCTAGCTCATGATGCCACTGTTGGGGAACGTAGCAGAAATTCAAAATTTTCCTTCGTATCACCAAGATCTATCTATGGAGAGACCAGCAACGAGGGGAAGGAGAGTGCATCTACATACCCTTGTAGATCGCTAAGCGGAAGCGTTCAAGTGAACGGGGTTGATGGAGTCGTACTCGTCGTGATCCAAATCACCGATGACCAAGTGCCGAACGGACGACACCTCCGCGTTCAACACACGTACAGCCCGGTGACGTCTCCCATGCCTTGATCCAGCAAGGAGAGAGGGAGAGGTTGAGGAAGACTCCATCCAGGAGCAGCACAACGGCGTGGTGGTGATGGAGGAGCGTGGCAATCCTGCAGAGCTTCACCAATCACCACGGGAGATGAGGAGGTGTTGGAGAGGGAGAAGGAGGCAACCAAAGGCATGGATCAAGAGCCCTCCTTCCCCCACTATATATAGGAGGGCCTAGGGGGGGGGGGGGCGCCGGCCTAGGAGATCCAATCTCCTAGGGGCGGCGGCCAAGGGAGGTTTCCCTCCCCCCCAAGGCACCAGGGGGTGCCTTCCACTAGTAGGACTCCTCCCCTATGGAAACCCTAGGCGCATGGGCCTCTAGGGGCTGGTGCCCTTGGCCCATGTAGGCCAAGGCGCACCCCCTACAGCCCATGTGCCCCCCCGGGGTAGGTGGCCCCACCCGGTGGGCCCCCGGGACCCTTCCGGTGGTCCCGGTACAATACCGATAACCCCGAAACTTGTCCCGATGGCTGAAACAGCACTTCCTATATATAAATCTTTACCTCTGGACCATTCTGGAACTCCTCGTGACGTCCGGGATCTCATCCGGGACTCCGAACAACATTCGGTAACCACATACAAACTTCCTTTATAACCCTAGCGTCATCGAACCTTAAGTGTGTAGACCCTACGGGCTCGGGAACCATGCAGACATGACCGAGACGTTCTCCGGTCAATAACCAACAGCGGGATCTGGATACCCATGTTGGCTCCCACATGTTCCACGATGATCTCATCGGATGAACCACGATGTCAAGGACTTAATCAATCCCGTATACAATTCCCTTTGTCTAGCGGTATTGTACTTGCCCGAGATTTGATCGTCGGTATCCCGATACCTTGTTCAATCTCGTTACCGGAAAGTCTCTTTACTCGTTTCGTAACACATCATCCCGTGATCAACTCCTTGGTCACATTGCGCATATGATGATGTCCTACCGAGTAGGCCCAGAGACACCTCTTCGCTTACACGGAGTGACAAATCCCAGTCTCGATTCGTGCCAACCCAACAGACACTTTCGGAGATACCTGTAGTGCACCTTTATAGTCACCCAGTTATGTTGTGACGTTTGGTACACCCAAAGCATTCCTACAGTATCCGGGAGTTGCACAATCTCATGGTCTAAGGAAATGATACTTGACATTAGAAAAGCTTTAGCATACGAACTACATGATCTTTGTGCTAGGCTTAGGATTGGGTCTTGTCCATCACATCATTCTCCTAATGATGTGATCCCATTATCAATGACATCTAATGTCCATGGTCAGGAAACCGTGACCATCTATCGATCAACGAGCTAGTCAACTAGAGGCTTACTAGGGACATGGTGTTGTCTATGTATCCACACATGTATCTGAGTTTCCTATCAATACAATTCTAGCATGGATAATAAACGATTATCATGAACAAGGAAATATAATAATAACCAATTTATTATTGCCTCTAGGGCATATTTCCAACAGCTCTACATCGACGATGCAGGATGGGGCCCCGAAGCCGGCTCAATCGAGTACGGGTACCGGGTCCCCTTTGGCCGAATCCACGTTTTCATCGGCAAGATCGGTGAACCGGGCCCTGAGTCGGACACCTGCACCGACATCGTCGAGACAGCTCAGCGTGTACGACCCACCCGGGTTCAACCCGCCATGAAGCATGCCTTTGTTGGTTTTATCCATGGGACAAAATTTGAGGAAGGATCTGTGTCTGGTGGTGAGACGGCCATCTACTCTGATGGTGAATCGTCCACAGGCGAGACTAATTCAATGTATCAATTGCAAGATGGCCGGCTTGGGGGCTGTTCCGATGGCGACAATATTCCGGACCCCTATAAGTCACCGAACAGGGTTGCAATCTTCATGCCCAGTACATAGTCGACGCTCGGTTCATCAACCGTTGCGGCTATGACCTCTAGCTCAACTGCTGCGACGACGACCAGTGCTAGTGGAACTGCATGCCCGCCCGCTCAAGCTTTGATAGAGTTATTGGAGGCATTGGTGACTCTGATGGGGGTGGAGTGATGTCTACCACACAACCTTCTTCTTGTAGACGTTGTTGGGCCTCCAAGTGCAGAGGTTTGTAGGACAGTAGCAAATTTTCCTCAAGTGGACAACCAAAGGTTTCAATCCGTGGGAGGCGTAGGATGAAGATGGTCCTCTCTCAAACAACCCTGCAACCAAATAACAAAGAGTCTCTTGTGTCCCCAACACACCCAATACAATGGTAAATTGTATAGGTGCACTAGTTCGGCGAAGAGATGGTGATACAAGTGCAATATGGATGGTAGATATAGATTTTTGTAATATGAAATTATAAAAAAGCAAAGGTAACTAATGATAAAAGTGAGTGAAAATGGTATTGCAATGCGTTGAAACAAGGCCCACGGTTCATACTTTCACTAGTGCAAGTTCTCTCAACAATAATAACATAATTAGATCATATAACAATCCCTCAACATGCAACAAAGAGTCACTCCAAAGTCACTAATAGCGGAGAACAAACGAAGAGATTATTGTAGGGTACGAAACCACCTCAAAGTTATTCTTTCCGATCAATCCATTGGACTATTCCTATAAGTGTCACAAACAGCCCTAGAGTTTGTAGTAAAATAACACCTTAAGACACAAATCAACCAAAACCCTAATGTCACCTAGATACTTCAATGTCACCACAAGTATCCGCGGGTATGATTATATGATATGCATCACACAATCTCAGATTCATCTATTCAACCAACACAAAGAACTTCAAAGAGTGCCCCAAAGTTTATATCGGAGAGTCGAGACGAGAACGTGTGCCAACCACTATGCATAGATTCCCAAGGTCACGGAACCGGCAAGTTGATCACCAAAACATACATCAAGTGAATCAATAGAATACCCCATTGTCACCACGGGTATCCCACGCAAGACATACATCAAGCATTCTCAAATCCTTAAAGACTCAAACTGATAAGATAACTTCAAAGGAAAAACTCAATCCATTACAAGAAGTTAGAGGGGGAGAAACATTATAAGATCCAACTATAGTAGCAAAGCTCGCGGTACAGGAAAATCAAGAACCCGAGAGAGAAAGATCAAACACATAGCTACTGGTACATACCCTCAGCCCCGAGGGTGAACTACTCCCTCCTCGTCATGGAGAGTGTCGGGATGATGAAGATGGCCACCGGTGATGATTCCCCCCTCCGACAGGGTGCCGGAACAGGGTCCTGATTGGTTTTTGGTGGCTACAGAGGCTTGCGGCGGCAGAACTCCCGATCTAGGTTTCTTTCCAGGGTTTTTTTTTGTATTTATAGGAATTTTTGGCATCGGTCTCACGTCAGGGGGGGGGGTCTCCGAGTCATCCATGAGGCAGGGGTGCACCTGGGTGGGTAGGGCAGGCCCTCCACCCTCGTGGATGGCTCGTGACTCTTCTGGCCCAACTATTTTACTCCGGGGGCTTCTTTTGGTCCATAAAAAATCATCAAAAATTGGCACATCAATTGGACTCCGTTTGGTATTCCTTTTTTGTAAAACTCAAAAACAAGGAAAATTCAGAAACTGGCACTAGGCTCTAGGTTAATAGGTTAGTCCCCAAAATCATATAAAATAGCATATAAATGCATATAAAACATCCAAGATGGATAATATAATAGCATGGAACAATAAAAAAATTATAGATACATTGGAGACCTATCAAGAATCCCCAAGCTTAATTCATGCTCGTCCTCGAGTAGGTAAATGATAAAAATAGAATTTTTGATGTGGAATGCTACCTAACATATTTATCAATGTAATCTTCTCTATTGTGGCAAGAATATCCAGATCCATAAGATTCAAAACAAAAGTTTAATATTGGCTTAAAAATAGTAATACTTCAAGGACACGAAGAAAGCAATCATGTCTTCTCAAAATAACATGGCCAAAGAAAGCTATCCCTACAAAATTCATATAGTCTGGCTATCCTATATCTTCATCACACAAAATATTTAAATCATGCACAATCCCGGTTTCAGCCAAGCAATTGTTTCATACTTCAGTATTCTCAAACTTTTTCAACTTTCACGCAATAGATGAGCGTGAGCCATGGACATAGCACTATAGGTGGAATAGAATGCTGGTTGTGGAGAATACAAAAGGAGAAGATAGTCTCACATCAACTAGGCATATCAATGGGCTATGGAGATGCCCATCAATAGATATCAATGTGAGTGAGTAGGGATTGCCATGCAACGGATGCAATAGAGCTATAAGTGTATGAAAGCTCAAAAAGAAACTAAGTGGGTGTGCATCCAACTTGCTTGCTCATGAAGACCTAGGGCATTTGAGGAAGCCCATCGTTGGAATATACAAGCCAAGTTCTATGATGGAAAATTCCCACTAGTATATGAAAGTGACAACACATGAGACTCTCTATTATGAAGATCATGGTGCTACTTTGAAGAACACGTGTGGTAAAAGGATACTAGCATTGCCCCTTCTCTCTTTTTCTCTCATTTTTTGTTTTCTCTCTTTTTTTGGCCTCTTTTTTTTCGTTCGGAGTCTCAACTCGACTTGTGGGGGAATCATAGTCTCCATCATCCTTTCCTCACCGAGATAATGCTCTAATAATGATGATCATCACACTTTTATTTACTTACAACTCAAGAATTACAACTCAATACTTAGAACAAAATATGACTCTATATGAATGCCTCTGGCGGTGTATCAGGATGTGCAATGACTCAAGAGTGACATTTATGAAAGAATTATGAAAGGTGGCTTTGCCACAAATACGATGTCAACTACATGACCATGCAAAGCAATATGACAATGATGAAGCGTGTCATAATAAACGGAACGGTGGAAAGTTGCATGTCAATATATCTCGGAATGGCTATGGAAATGCCATAATAGGTAGGTATGGTGGCTGTCTTGAGGAAGATATATGGTGGGTTTATGGTACCGGCGAAAGTTGCGTGGCACAAGAGAGGCTAGCAATGGTGGAAGGCTGAGAGTGCGTATAATCCATGGACTCAACATTAGTCAAAAAGAACTCACATACTTATTGCAAAAATCTATTAGTCATTGAAACAAAGTACTAAGCGCATGCTCCTAGGGGAAGGGTTGGTAGGAGTTAATCATCGCGTGACCCCGACCTCCACTCATAAGGAAGACAATCAATAGATAAATCATGCTCCAACTTCATCACATAACGGTTCACCATACGTGCATGCTACGAGAATCACAAACTTTAACACAAGTATGTCTCAAATTCACAATTACTCCACTAGCATGACTCTAATGTCACCATCTTCCTATCTCAAAACAATCATAAAGAAACAAACTTCTCATAGTATTCAATGCACTTTATATGAAAGTTTTTATTATATCCCTCTTGGATCCTATCATATTAGGACTAAATTTATAACCAAAGAAAATTACCATGCTGTTTAAGACTCTCAAAATAATATAAGTGAAGCATGAGAGTTCATCTATTTCTTCAAAATAAAACCACCGCCATGCTCTAAAAATATATAAGTGAAGCACTAGAGCAAACGATAAACTACTCCGAAAGATATAAGTGAAGATCAATGAGTAGTCGAATAATTATGCAACTATGTGAAGACTCTCTAACATTTAAGAATTTCAGATCTTGGTATTTTATTCAAACAGCAAGCAAAACAAAATAAAATAAAATGACATTGCAAGGATAGCACATATCATGTGAACAAGCAAAAACTTAGACTCAACCGAGGCTAACCGATAATTGTTGATGAAGAAAGGTGGGATGCCTACCGGGGCATCCCCAAGCTTAGATGCTTGAGACTTCTTGAAATATTAATTAGGGATGCCTTGGGCATCCCCAAGCTTGAGCTTTTGTGCTTCCTTAATTCCTCTCATATCATAGTTTCCTAGAATCTTAAAAACTTCATGCACAAAAAACTCAATAAGAACTTGTGAGATAAGTTAGTGTAAATCAAAGCTAAACCTTATCATTCTCTACTGTAGAAAATCACTAAAATTATAATTTGACATTGCATACTAAATGCCTCTGCATATTTAATAGTCCTATCCTCAAATAGAATCATTAAACAAGCAAACATGTGCAAACAATGCAAACATAACATCAATCTGTCTAAACATGATAGTCTGTAAAGAATGCAAAAGGAATCATACTTTTGTTACTCCAATTTTTTTGAAAAATTACCACACTGTATATAATTTATTTTTACTCATTGTGTAAAAATTTCAAGATTTTATCATGTTCTGACTATTCACAAATATTCAAAACACAACAACAAACTTTCTGTTTTTAAAATAGCAACATATAGACTTGAAAAATAAGCATGGTAAAGGCTATACTTGACCTTTTTATTGAACTAAAAGATGCAAAACATTACTCTAAATAACAACAAGAATATCCTTATAAAACAAAATGACGCTCCAAGCAAAACTCATATCATGTGGTGAATAAAAATATAGCTCCAAGTAAGGTTACCGATGAACGAAGACGGAAGAGGGGATGCCTTCCGGGGCATCCCCAAGCTTAGGCTCTTGGTTGTCCTTGAATATTACCTTGGGGTTCCTTGGGCATCCCCAAGATTAGGCTATTGCCACTCCTTATTCTATAGTCCATCGAATCTTTACCCAAAACTTGAAAACTTCACAACACAAAACTTAATAGAAAACTCGTATGCTCCGTTAGTATAAGAAAGCAAATCACCACTTAGGTACTGTCAAGACAATATTCATAATTTTTCTCACATGATGACTACTGTGCCCTATCATTTCTACAATTAATATTAAGCAATATAAGCCATAGAAACTAGAAAACAAGCAAACTATGCATCGAAAACAGGATCTGTCAAAAATAGGACAGTCTGTAGTAATCTGTAGCTCTCTAATACTTATATAACCCCAAAAATTCTGAAAAATTAGGACAACCTGATAAATTTGTTCATTAATATTCTAAAAAAATAATCAGTATTTTATCATGCTTCTGTTAACAATGAGAATTGTTTTCCTGAGCACAAAAAATTCTGTTTTTCAGCAAGATCAAATCAACTATCACCATAGATCATCCCAAAGGTCTTAGTTGACACTTTATTGAAACAAAAGCTATAAAACATGATTACTACAGTAGCTTAATCATGTGAACACACAAAAATAGTAGGTAAAGGTGTTGGGTTGTTTCCCAACAAGCCCTTTTCTTTAATGCCTTTCTAGCTAGGCATGATAATTTCAATGATGCTCACATAAAAGATAAGAATTGAAACATAACGGGAGCATCATAAAGCATATGACAAGCACATTTAAGTCTAACCCACTTCCTATGCATAGGGATTTTGTGAGAAAACAACTTGTGGGAACAAGAATCAACTTGCATAGGAAGGTAAAACAAGGATAACTTCAAGATTTTCAACACATAAATAGGTAACTTGATATTATTGCAATATGTAAAAGCATATGTTCCTTCTCATAATAATTTTCAGTGGCATCATGAATGAATTCAACAATATAACCATCACATAAAGCATTATTTTTATGATTCATATGCATAGAAAATTTACTAGTCTCCACATAAGCAAAATTCTTCTCATTCAGAATAGTGGGAGCAAATTCAACAAAATAACTATCATGGGATTGAAAATTGAAATCAAGATGACAAGTTTCATTGTTATCATTATTCTCTATAGCATACGTGTCATCACAATAATCATTATAGATAGGAGGCATTATTTCATCATAGTTATTTTTCTCATCAAAACTTGGGGGACAAAAAGTATCATCTTCATCAAACATAGCATCCCCAAACTTGTGGCCTTGCATATCATTAGCATCATGGATATTCAAAGAATTCATACTAACAACATTGCAATCATGCTCATTATTCAAAGATTTAGTGCCAAACATTTTAATGCATTCTTCTTCTAACACTTGAGCACAATTTTCCTTTCCATCATTTTCAAGAAAGATATTAAAAAATGAAGCATATGAGGCAACCTCAATTCCATTTTTTGTAGTTTTCTTTTATAGACTAAACTAGTGATAAAACAAGAAACAAACAGATTCGATTGCAAGATTTAAAGATATACCTTCAAGCACTAACCTCCCACGCAACGTCGCTAGAAAAGAGCTTGATGTCTACTACACAACCTTCTTTTTGTAGACATTGTTGGGTCTCCAAGTGCAGAGGTTTGTAGGACAGTAGCAAATTTCCCTCAAGTGGATGGCCTAAGGTTTATCAATCTGTGGGAGGCGTAGGATGAAGATGGTCTCTCTCAAACAAGCCCGCAACCAAATAACAAAGAGTCTCCTGTGTCCCCAACACACCCAATACAATGGTAAATTGTATAGGTGCACTAGTTCGGCGAAGAGATGGTTATACAAGTGCAATATGGATGGTAGATATAGGTTTTTATAATATGAAATTATAAAAAAGCAAGGTAATTAGTGATAAACTGAGCGAAAACGGTATTGCAATGCGTTGAAACAAGTCCTAGGGTTCATACTTTCACTAGTGCAAGTTCTCTCAACAATAATAACATAATTAGATCATATAACAATCCCTCAACATGCAACAAAGAGTCACTCCAAAGTCACTAATAGAAGAGAACAAACGAAGAGATTATTGTAGGGTACGAAACCACCTCAAAGTTATTCTTTCCGATCAATCCATTGGGCTATTCCTATAAGTGTCACAAACAGCCCTAGAGTTCGTAGTAAAATAACACCTTAAGACACAAATCAACCAAAACCCTAATGTCACCTAGATACTCCAATGTCACCACAAGTATCCGCGGGTATGATTATATGATATGCATCACACAATCTCAGATTCATCTATTCAACCAACACAAAGAACTTCAAAGAGTGCCCCAAAGTTTATACCGGAGAGTCAAGACGAAAACGTGTGCCAACCCCTATGCATAGATTCCCAAGGTCATGGAACCCGCAAGTTGATCACCAAAACATACATCAAGTGAATCAATAGAATACCCCATTGTCACCATGGGTATCACACGCAAGACATACATCAAGTGTTCTCAAATCCTTAAAGACTCAATCCGATAAGATAAGTTCAAAGGGAAAACTCAATCCATTACAAGAAGGTACAGTGGGAGAAACATCATAAGATCCAACTATAGTAGCAAAGCTCGCGGTACATCAAGATCGTGCCAAATCAAGAACACAAGAGAGAGAGAGAGAGAGAGAGAGAGAGAGAGATCAAACACATAGCTACTGGTACATACCCTCAGCCCCGAGGGTGAACTACTCCCTCATCGTCATGGAGAGCGCCGGGATGATGAAGATGGCCACCAGTGATGATTCCCCCCTCCGGCAGGGTGCCGGAACAGGGTCCTGATTGGTTTTTGATGGCTACATAGGCTTGCAGCGGAACTCCTGATCTAGGTTTCTTTTCGGGGGTTTCTGTATTTATTGGAATTTTTGGCGTCGGTCTCATGTCAGGGGGTTCTTCGAGTCACCACGTGGCAGGGGGGCGCGCCCAGGGGGTAGGGCGCGCGCTCCACCCTCGTGGATGGATCGAGACTCTTCTGGCCCAACTATTTTACTCTGGGGGCTTCTTTTGGTCCATAAAAAATCATCAAAAATTGGAACGTCAATTGGACTCCGTTTGGTATTCCTTTTCTGTAAAACTCAAAAACAAGGAAAAAACAAAAACTGGCACTGGGCTCTAGGTTAATAGGTTAGTCCCAAAAATCATATAAAATAGCATATAAATGCATATAAAACATCCAAGATGGATAATATAATAGCATGGAACAATAAAAAAATTATAGATACGTTGGAGAGGTATCATGGAGGTAACCCCGGACAACCAGGAACAACACAAGGTGGATGTGGCAGAGCTACGAGATGAGATAGCTCAAGCCAAGGAGGAGCTCGCGGCTGAGAATGCTAGGATGGCTACGGAGCGAGCCGCTTTAGAGGCCCAGGCACATCAGATTCAGGCAGACTGTCGGAGTAATGGGCCACGGGTAGGCTAACCCGAGTCCCAGAACCTTTCAAGGCATCAGGGCAGGCTGCGCCCCTCAAGACCCCAGGACAAAGAGCTGCCTTCTGAGGAGTCGGCGGCAAGGCCACCGTCTAGCCACTCGCGGCCGAGTCCCGGGGGCGACTTCAGGACAATCCGACTCCTGACCGACGACTTCCCAAGAAGCCGGCCTTGGGGAGTCGGCCCGCGACTCCAGCAAAACTCCATGTCCTCATCAAGAGGGACAGGACAGGGGAGTGGCTACAGTGAAGACTGCTCCCACCCCTTTCCAAAGGCGATCATGGTCATAGTACTCCGTACCCGCAGAGATCTCTGTGCGGTGTGGCACTGTTGCCATGTTGGCCCTGACATCAGCACCGGTGGACCGAATCTTGCGCCCACGACGGCTTGTCTGTACGACCCTTGGGCGGTGGGTCCCACCGGCCAGCGGGATCCCAAAAGACGACAAGTGCGCCACAAGTCGGACCCATTGGGAGTCGGCCAGCTCCTCCCCCGGGGCCCACACGCCATTAATTAGATGTGACGGAGAGTGGCAATAGTGATCGCCCGCCAGGCGGCGGGGCTGTTGCCACGACTCCATGACCAAGCCCGCGTCATCAGAACCACGGCTACAGTAATCAGCAGCCGGCAAGACCCGCCTGCGGCGGACGCGGCCTGTCGGCTCCGTACCTAGCCAGTTGGCGGGGCCCACCAGTCGGTGGGCCCCACCATTCGACGGAGAAGACGGAGGCCGGAGGCACTGACGGCTGGGCCCGCGTCCAGCCGGATTACCATTGTACCCTTGGAGGGTAGGCCTATATAAACCCCCCAGGGCACCCATGCAAAGGGTTGGAATCCATTAGCACTAGACCAGACCATACAGGAAGGAGAGAGCTAGCCTTGCCCTCCCCTACCTCCAGGAAACAGCTCAAGGAGCAATCGTGTGAACACTTTGCCATAGTGATCATGCGGAGACCCCGCAGAGCAGCAGTAGGGGTATTATCTCCCCGGAGAGCCCTGAAGCTGGGTAAGATTCGCCGGCGTGCATGTCTACGCCTCATCCCGTTTCCAGGCACCGGCGACGTTCTACTCGCCCCCACCATGGTAAGCCATCCTTTGGCATATGTCGCACCCAACCCCCGACATTTGGCGCCCACCGTGGGGCCTGGTGCACCGTCGTCCGGAGACCTGCTCTGGATGAGAACCCTTTTCCTCCCCGGCGAGCGCAGCCAGCCAGGCACGCCAGACGGAGTTTGCGCCGACGCGCTGCACGGCGTTGAGATCGCCTGCGCAGCTAGCCGCCTCGCCGAACTTGTCGGCGAGGTTCACATCTCCGACGAGCCTGCATCCGACACAGGCACGAGCGGCTCCGAGAGCCTCCTTGTGGGCCTCCTCGATCAACTCCATGTCTCCGGCGAGCCTGCCGTGGACTTGGAGTCTGAAGGCTCCACCGACCCGATGCTGGTCGACTCCGACACTACGTCGCTCGACGCATTCCCCACTAATGTGGTGGTCTATGACGAGTCTCTCCCTTGCGCGGAGAGTGACGGAAGCACCGTCACCGAGGTGCTCGTCATTAGTCATGACGAGCTCCCCGGCGGAGGAGCGCATGACCCACTTGGCGCGGTGCTACAAGACCTGACTGCGCCCATTCCGGAAGACGCTGACATGGAGACGTTGGAGGTGTGCCGCCTTCAGCTCGTTGAAGGTGCGAAGAAGCTGGCTAGCATGAGATGCTTGTCAGAAGCCTACCAGCAAGAGATGGATTGTGCTGTTGGTGGCTCGCCAGCCCCAGCTGCGCCCAGCCGCCTTGGCACGGTCCAGCAGCGCGGCATAGCCATCGCCAACCTGTTCAGGGCAAGACGCCCTGTGTACGCTACACCTGCGGAGAACATTCGAGCCACCCAGGCGGCGGCGGACGAGCTGGACAATTTCGAGGGCGAAGAGCGCCGCCTGATGATGGAGCGAGTCCAGTGGCTCCTCGACGCGGCTGCCGCGCAGAATGAGGCCGGCTGCCGCACAGAGGTGCCGCAGCGGCAAAACGACGACCTTCGCCGAGACCAAGGCGCGATGTCTCGAACGCCGACTGGCGGCGCCCGAGGAAGAAAGGACAAGGATCCGACTGTCAGCCACAGTCGGACTCACATTACCATAGAGCGCGACCGAGACGGCCGCCCGAGAGCAGTGGAACGACGGGACGACTGTCCGCCTCCTCCTCCTCGCAAGGAAAGGCGAGTCTCCCCACCGCCTGTTGATCATCCGACTCTTGGCGACCGCCTTGGCCGCCGAGAGGGAGTCGGGGAAAACGACGCCCGCCGCCGGATCAACCGGCTTCACCGATCCCTGGCGCTGGAAGAAGAAGACGAGTTGGGTCCGCCTTGTTTCGGGCCTCGCATTCGAGACGGGCCCTTTCCCAAAGGGTTCATGCTCCCAAGAGACACGCCCAAGTACACCGGCTCGATGAAGCCGGAAGACTGGCTAGTCGACTACTCCACGGCTGTCAGCATAGCGAACGGCAACAAGCGTGTCGCTGTAAAATACGTTCCGCTCATGCTCCAGGGCACGGCCCGGACATGGTTGAATAGCCTGAAGCCCCGCAGCATCAACAGCTAGGTCGACTTCACCGAAGCATTCGTCCGCAAGTTCACCAGTACGTACAAGCGTCCTCCCAAGCCTCGTCAGCTCTCCTTGTGCATGCAAGGTCCCGACGAGTCGACTCGCGACTACCTCACGCGTTGGGCCGAGCTTCGGAACTCTTGCGAGGGCGTGCACGAGGTGCAGGCTATCGAGTACTTCACCGCTGGGTGCAGAGAAGGCACCCTCCTCAAGCACAAGCTCCTCTGTGACGAGCCAGAAACCCTCGACGAGCTGCTAATCATAGCAGACAAGTACGCCACGGCCGACTCCTCCATGAAGGCGGAGATTCAAGTTAGCGCAACTGGCAAAGTGCCCCCTCAAGCTCCAAGAACTCCGGTGGGAGATGCCAGTCGGCGGCAACAGCAGAGCGACCACAAGCGCAAGGCCCCGCAGCCAGCTTCCGGCAGCCGGCAGGTTGCGACAGTGGAAGCCCAGCAGCCGGATCGGCAGCCTCCACCCAAGCGACAGAAAGGTGGAAAGCCCAACTGGTTGCCGGCTTTCTCATACAAGCAAACCCTGGATGGTCCTTGCAAGTTCCATAGCGGCGCGAAGCCATCGAACCACACCACCCGGAAGTGCCACTAGCTCACTAGGATCGCCAAAGGAGACGGCATCCTACCTCCCCCGCCTGCTGGGCAGCCGCTGCCGCCTCCGCCCCAGCAGCCGACTGTCAGGCCAGTCGGTGCAGTACAAGACGAATACCCCGAAGAACACGGAGCCTACGTGGTATTTACTAGTATGGCTGATGATCGACACAACAGGCGGCTGTAGCGACAAGAGGTGAATGCAGTAGCGTCAGAGACGCCAGAGTTCATGCACTGGTCTGAAAAGCCTATCAGCTGGAGCAGGGCTGATCACCCCGAGGTGATGCCGAGTCCGGGCTCTTATGCCTTGGTACTGGATGCCACCTTTGCCACGGATAGACGAGCTGCTCGTTTCTTGCAAGTTCTGATAGACGGAGGCAGCAACATCAATATCCTGTACAAGGACACCATGGAGAAATTAGGAATCAAGCAAAGATAGCTTCAGAACAGCCGGACTGTGTTCCATGGCATTGTTCCTGGGCTTTCCTTCTCACCAATCGGCAAGATCCCGATGGACGTCCTCTTTGGAGACAAAGATCACTTCCGCCGAGAGTCAGTTTGGTTTGAGGTGGTGGACCTTGAGAGCCCATACCATGCACTACTCGGCCGACCCGCCTTGGGCAAGTTCATGGCGGTCCCCGGCTACGCCTACCTCAAAATGAAGATGCCCAGTTCCAAGGGGATTCTGACCATAGCTGGTGACTACCGGAAGTCGTCTTCCTGTGCGGCTGAAAGCAGTCGGCTAGCCGAGTCCCTGGTAATCGCGGCCGAGAAGCGGCTCCTTGAGCGGGTTGTGGCGATGGCCGGCAAGCAGCCAGAAGTATCGCCCAACCCAAAGGAGCCGGAGGCTGAGGGTTAGTTCAAGCCGCCCAAGGAGACAAAGAAGATACCCTTGGATCCGGAGCACCCAGAGAGGTACGCTGTCGTAGGCGCAAACCTCGACAGCAAATAGGAAGGCGAGCTCATCGATTTCCTCCGTGAGAATCGGGACGTCTTCGCATGGTCCCCCAAAGACATGCTAGGTGTACAGACAGAATTCGCCGAGCACAAGCTACATGTCCAATCTGATGCAAAGCCGGTCAAGCAGCCCCCGCGCCGCCTATCAGAAGAGAAGAGAAGAGTTGCCGGAGAAGAAATAGCCCGGCTCCTAGCGGCCGGCTTCATTATGGAAGTATTCTTTCCAGAGTGGCTAGCCAATCCGGTCCTGGTACTGAAGAAGAACAAGCAGTGGCGAATGTGTACTGACTACACGAGCCTCAACAAAGCCTGCCCCAAGGACCCGTTTGCTCTACCAAGAATTGATCAGGTGATAGACTCCACCGCCGGATGCGAGCTGTTGAGCTTTTTGGATGCATACTCAGGATATCACTAGATCAAGCTGAACCCGACTGACAGACTGAAAACCGCCTTCATCATGCCGTTTGGAGCCTTCTGCCACCTCACCATGACGTTCGGCTTGAGGAATGCCGGCGCCACCTTTCAGCGTTGCATGCAGAAGTGCCTCCTCAAGCAACTCGGGAAAAACGCCCACGTCTACGTGGATGATGCGGTGGTGAAGACGGAAAAGCGTGGAACACTGCTGGAAGACCTCAAGGAGACCTTTGAGAACCTGCGCTGATTCCAGATCAAGCTCAACCCCGAGAAATGCGTCTTCGGAGTACCAGCCGGCCAACTCCTTGGCTTCCTGGTCTTCGAACGCGGCATAGAATGCAACCCTGTAAAGATCAAGGCCATTGAGAGGATGGAGGTACCCAGCCGACTGCTGGACGTGCAAAAGTTCACCGGCTGCTTGGCGTCCATCAGCCGTTTCATCAGTCGGCTGGGCGAGAAAGCTCTCCCCTTATACCAACTCATGAAGAAGACCACTTTCTTCGAATGGAACCACAAGGCGGACGAAGCTTTTCTCCAGTTGAAGAAGATGCTGACTACTCCACCCGTTCTGGCGGCTCCGACTCCTAAGGAACCTATGCTCCTGTATGTCGCCGCCACCAGCTGGGTAGTCAGCACGGTCATTGTAGTGGAACGCAAGGAGGAAGGCAAGGCACTACCTGTCCAGAGACCGGTATATTACCTGAGCGAAGTGCTGTCAGCCTCCAAGCAGAACTATCCCCACTACCAGAAGATGTGCTATGGCGTGCACTTTACCGCCAAGAAATTGAAGCCTTACTTTCAAGAGCATCCAATCACCGTGGTCTGCACGGCCCCGCTTGCCGAGATCATCGGAAGCCGAGATGCTTTTGGCCGAGTGGCCAAGTGGGCCATAGAGCTGGCTCCCTACACCATCCACTACCAGCCCCGCACCGCCATCAAGTCACAAGCACTGGCTGACTTTCTCGTCGACTGGGCCGAGACCCAGTACCTACCTCCAGCGCCCGACTCCACCCATTGGCGGATGCATTTCGACGGCTCCAAGATGCGCACCGGCTTGGGAGCCGGCGTTGTCCTCACTTCCCCTAAAGGCGACAAGCTCAAATACGGACTACTAATCCATTTTGCCGCCTCCAACAACGTCGCTGAGTACGAGGCGCTCATTCACGGGCTCCGGCTTGCCAAAGAACTTGGCATTCGCCGGATCCTGTGTTATGGCGACTCAGACTTAGTGGTCCAACAGTCATCTGGCGACTGGGACGCCAAAGATGCAAACATGGCGAGTTACCGTTTCCTCGTGCAGCAACTCAGTGGGTATTTCAAGGGGTGCGAGTTCCTCCATGTGCCAAGAAACGACAACGACCAAGCAGATGCCTTGGCACGAATCGGCTCTACTCGCCAAGCAATACCATCAGGCGTCGCCCTTTAGTGCCTCCTCAAGCCATATGTCAAGCCTTCACCAGAATCAGACTCCATCTTTGTGCCGGCTCCCCCCGAAGAAGTCGGATCCGACTCCAGAGCCCCAGCAGGCGGTACGAGGATTTTGGCAGATGGCTCCAAAGGCGCCACAGTCGAAGCCGGCCCAGGGACTGCAGTACCCGGCCCTGGGACTGCGGCGGCGGGCTTGAAGACTCTAGAAATCAGCCCAAGAGCTGCGCGAGTCGGCCTGGGGACTTCATTAACCCAGCAAGCGGTTGTTGACTCCAACCCGCCGCCTCCCAGCCCAGCCGCCCTCGTCCAAGTCGCAGTTCTGGCAGTCGAAGAAATAGCAGCACCCTCATGGGCCCAGCCCATCCTCAAATTCCTGGTGAGCAAAGAGCTGCCGACTGATGAGACCTCCGCCCGGCAAGTACAATGCCGAGCGGCGGCCTACACCATAGTCAACAGAGAGCTGGTCAGGCGCAGCGTCATTGGTGTCTACCAGTGCTGTGTAGAGCCAGAGCAAGGCCAAGCAATTCTCAAAGACATCCATCAAGGCGAGTGCGGCCACCATGCGGCCTCAAGAGCACTCGTCGCAAAAGCCTTTCGACACGGTTTCTTCTAGCCGACTGCCTTAGAAGAGGCCAAGGAATTGGTCCAAAAATGCAAAGGGTTCCAGAAGTTCAGCTCCAAGCCACACCAGCCGGCTTCTGCACTCAAGACCATCCCCATTGCCTGGCCTTTCGCAGTTTGGGGTCTGGACATGGTGGGACCATTCAAGACGGCACGAGGTGGCTTAAGTCACTTGTCGCAGTGGACAAGTTCACCAAGTGGATAGAAGCGAAGCCAATCAAGAAACTGAACGATCCGACTGCTGTGACTTTCATCTCTGATATCACAATTCGGTACGGCATACCACACAGCATCATCACCGACAACGACACAAATTTTGCCAAAGGTGCCTTGGCCCATTTCTGCGCAACACAGGGCATCCGACTGGACCTAGCGTCCGTCGCCCATCCACAGTCAAACGGCCAGGTGGAGCGAGCAAACGACCTCATCCTGTCCGGCATCAAGCCCCAACTGGTCGAGCCTCTAGAGCGTTCGGCTGGCTGCTGGCTCGACGAGTTGCCAGCCGTCCTCTGGAGTCTGCGCACGACTCCAAACAAGTTAAACGGCTTCACGCCTTTCTTCCTCGTCTACGGTGCTGAAGCCGTCATCCCAACGGACATAGAGTTCGACTCCCCGCGAGTCACCATGTACACCGAGGAGGAGGCAGAAGAAGCACGTCAAGATGGCGTCGATCTGCTGGAAGAGGGCCGGCTGTTGGCACTCAGCCGGTCCAGCATCTACCAGCAGAGCCTGCACCGATACTACAACAGGAAGGTCAAGCCGAGATCTTTCCAAGAAGGCGACCTTGTGCTCCGACTGATCCAGCGAACAGCCGGCCAGCACAAGCTGTCGGCACCTTGGGAAGGCCCTTTCATCATTAGCAAAGTGCTGGGCAACGACTCCTACTAACTGATTGACGCTCAGAAGCCCCGAGCACGCAAGAGGGACGACTCCGGCAAAGAGACAGAGCGTCCATGGAATGCAAATCTCCTCTGAAGATTTTACAGTTGATGCAGTATGTACCATGCTACCTTTTGTATTAAAAGTACCAAGACTTCGGCCCCCCCCCCGAGACGAGCTCGGGGACTGCCCTCTTTTGTCTATATGATAAAAATTATGCCTACAAGTATGTTACTCTTTGTTATGCCGCTTGGCACTGGGCTCGATAGGTCAGCCCGGGGACTTGCTGCCTTGCACTATGAAAAGCTTCCTGTAGCCGGACAAGTAGTGTGTGGCGTCTAAGCCATCTCCTGTCCGAAGCCGCAGCTCGCAGAGCGACTGTACGGTGGGCAGGAGTAAGGCAGAATGGGCGCTCGCATGAAAAATGGCTAAGGACCCAAAGCATAAAACATAGCTCAAGACGGCTTCCAACTTTCCCTTTTCTTTTCACAAACTGACTATTAACCAGTCGGCTCACCGCCTTCTATCCAACTTGCTAAAAAACTCTAAAACGGCTAAGTACTTGCCTTCCCAAAGTAGCCAAGCATTTGATCCAACGGTAGTCTGCAGAGCGGCTGTCCGACTGGCAAGACAGGCAACTAAGGGAAAGCGGCAAAGGAAAAAAGCCAAAAGAGCAATGAGCAAGAAAAGATAGAATTCAGATAAATATTTACATAGCATAGGCCCTTGGCCGAATCTTCGAGCAGAAGTTCAAAATATACCCCGCGGGTGGAATTGTGTGAATTAACAAGTTCTTCAGAGACTACTAAAGCAGATAAAATAAGGATAAGGCGGCAGCCTAAGATGCGGCAGACAATTCGGAGGGTCGGAGGAGGCGGCAGCGTCAGGCGTTGGGGCGGCCGGCTGGGCAGTCTCGGCTTGATCGCCTCCGGCGGTAGTCGGCTCGGTCGCACGCGGCTCGTTGATGGAGGCGCGGTCGAGCTGAGGCTGGCCGTCCGCTCCGCCTTCTGGTTCTTCCGCCTCGCCTCCATCCTCCGCCTCGCCTTCCTCCTCGTCGCTGGAGCCGATCACCTCCGCCGAGTCCTCGCCATAGTCTGGGTTCATCCCAAACCACTCCGGCGGTACCTCCTCGCCGTCTTCAGACCGCTCGGGGACGAAGATGCTGGTGTCGGTGTACTTGGCGATCGCCGCAGCATGCTTGATGAGGGCGTCTTCCGCGGCTGCCAGCTCCGGCTGGGCCTCCGACCGGAGTGTGGCCAGCCGGTCTAAGTCCAGCCCCGGATACCACGCCTTGACGAACTCCAAGGCCCGACGCGCTCCAGCTCGGGCCGAGGAGCCCTTCCAGGACTCAAGACGACAAGCCGCGACCTCCAGTCAGTCGGCAGTCCGACCGGGGGTGCACGGAGCCTACATGTTCGGCCACAGGGCGGCAATCGCCTGGGCGCCGACACGTTGAAGCCGGTGCAGCATCCGGTGAGTCAGCCGAAGGCGAGCCTCGATGCTCAGGATATACTCATCAAGGGTTCGGGGAGCATCGGCGGCGATCTCTGCGCCTTCCGCCCTCCGACCTTCACGGTCAGCCTCGATGGCTTGGATGGCGGCCTACGAGTGCCCAGGGAAGAAGTCTGCCAAGACGGAAGAAATGAAGAAACAAGTCAAAAACCGGGAGTCGGCACGATTTATAATCGGCAGCTCGAAGAAAGAAAGTAAAGAAACTCACCATCAACAATGTCTTCAATCTCATGGAAGCCGGAGGCCAGCATTGCCTCTCTGTCAGTCCAGGAGGAGCGCTCGCTCGCGGACTCAGCCAGGAGGGCGGTTTCTGCCTCTTCCGCCTCCTTCTGCGTCTTCGCAAGCAGCTCCCTCTGCTCTGCCAATTGAGTGGCCAGCAGATCACGCTCTGTGGCGAGCTTGCTGCACTCCTCCCCCTTGGCGCGCAATGCGGAGTTGGCTTCGCTCAGCTGCTGTTGAAGAACAGCGTTGGCTTCTGAAGAGAAGTAAGAAAGAAGGCATTAAAGTCATCCTTAAAGAAGGTCGTCGGGGAGATCCGGCCTGACTGCTTAGCAGTCGGACCGAATCTTGGGGACTACAGCCCGCGGGTGCATCAGCGCGCCCCCGCAAAGAAGACAAAGGACTTACTCCGGCTCTCTGACAAGTCGGCGGTCCGCTTGCCCAGCTCTTCAACGTTACGGTTGAAGGCAGTAACGCGGAGGTTGTGGTAGTCCGGCGACAAATATTTCAGACAAAAGTTAGTACCCAGAGCTCACCAATTGGAGTTCCGGGCCGCCTGCTCAGCAGCCGCCTCGAAACTCAGGGACTACACCCAGTGGGTGCGCTGGCGCGCCCCCACAGAGAGGAACAAGAAAACAAGGACCAAAGAGAAAGCATACCCGGATGGCTGCCCACGATGCCAGGTATGCCTTGGTGCAGTTCTGGATGGCGTCGCCCTCAGCTCAAAGCTTCGTTTGGACGTCCAGAAGCGCCTGGTTCAGCGGCCCTGTGCCGCCTCCCCGCACCCACCCAATGGGCGCGCCGCTCGTCGCTTCGGCGTCCGGGATCGCCGAGCTGGTGGCGCCGGTCCCCAGGGGCGTGGCGCCGAAGCCGCCTTCTCAAGACGGCGGTGCGTTGGCAAGACGACTTGAAGGAGTAGCCTCGCCACAGCCTCATCTTCAGTCGGCGGCACCGGCGGGTCCGCTGGTTGTTCGCCTTGCGCGCCCCCAGACGGCTGCGGAGGTGGCGGCGGAATGATCACGTCCGGCGTGGAAGAGCCGCCGCCTTCCCTCTCCATGCTGGGGTTCTCGCCGCCGGCTTCCCCAGTCTGCCCCGTGAACTCCGGAGGCGGCAGCACAGAGTTCAGCAGGGTCACGAACACCGCCGATTGGCGGTGCGCGGCCTCCTCAGCCTGCTACTTCGTCGCGGCGACGGCTTCGGCCTCCGTCAGTTTCTTCTTGGCGGAGGCCTCCGCCTTATCAGCCTCCACCTTCTCCAGGCGGGCGGCCTCTTCCTCGTTGCGCTTCTCCTACGCATTCCGCTCCGTCGCCTCCCGGAGGTCAGCAGCAGCGTCAATCCGCCGAGTGGTGGCCGACATCTCCGCTGACCCCATGACGGAGGCAGCGACAACCCTCTCAAGAGTGAGGGGAGCCCTGAAGTGAGGGAAGCCAGTAAAATACTCAGACAAAGCTATAGATAAAGAATAAAGTGTTAAGATGGAATACTCACGCGGAGACCAATGGCGGCTTCTTTACTTCCTTACGGAAGCGGACGGCCTTCGCGGTTGCCTCGTCCCGCTTGGTCGCCGCAGCCGAACTCTTGGGCTTTTTCGGCCGACTGCCGAACAAAGTCGGCATGGCCCTGCGCTTCTTCCCGCCACCTGGAGCACCCGGCGCGGCAGAAGAGCCCGTGCCGGGATGGCTGGCTCCTGGCTGGGGGCGGGGGGCGACCTCCTCATCATCGTCAGGCCAGTCCTCTAGACTGGCCCCGAGCCGCGGGCCGCCTCCTCCCTCGGCGTCGTCTTCCAAAGCCGCCGCCCCCAGATCGGGGTCGTCGACGTCGCTCTCCGCCCGGTCGGCAAGGAACTCGCGGGCCGGGCCCGAGGTGCCAGCTGGTGGATGGAGGAGAGGATTCTGACCAAAGCCGACTGGTCAGGTCGCACAAAACAAACTCGGCAAGAAAGAAGACAACTCGAAGAAAGAAAGAAAGGGCAACTCACTATAGGTGGGGGGTTGGCGCGGGAGTATGGCTCCTTGCCGAACCGCCAGTCTTCCAGCAGCTTGCTATCTGAGAGGTAGTTCACCATATAGGCCACCTCCTCGTGAGGCATGTCCTTGGTGCACATCCGACTCGGGTCACGGCCCCGCTCATTTGGCATATCATGTGGGGGCGGCCTTGGAGCGGGAGAACTCGGCGCGCCACAAAGGCGGCCAGCAGGTCCGGACCGGTTAGGCCCTCCGACTGCGTCAGCACTCAGAGTCGTGTGACGGCGCCGGCTCCCGCAGGCGTCAGCGACTTGGCCCAGAACGACCAGTTGGGCAGTCTCCCAGCCGGCGGGCCGGCTTCGAAAGCCGGCAGGTTGACCGAATCGCCCCCCCCCGCGAAGACGCTCTTCATGTAGAAGTACGATCGCTGCCACATCTTCACCGACTTTATCAACTTGATGGTGGGGAAGGGGTTGTCGGCTCCCGATCTCCGCCCGGTGATGAACGTGCCGCATTGAGCCGGCACACCTGCAGCCTGGGTGCCGAGCTTGGAGTAGAAGAACTACCCCGAGAGCTCGACGGTGGGGAGGACTCCGAGGAAGCCTTCGCACAAGGCCACGAAGGCGGACAGCAGCACCACCGTGTTGGGTGTGAGGTGGTGCGGCTGGAGGCCGTAGAACTCCAGAAAAGAGCGGAAGAAGCTTCTCGCCGGCAGCCCCAATCCGCGCAGGCAGTGCGAGCGGAAGATGACCCGCTCGCCCTCCTCCGGCGCTTGGGAAATCTCCTCCCTCGGCACAAGACGCACCTGCACGTAATCTTCGCTGGGGAGCCAACGAGTCTTGCGAAGGAACTCGATGCGGTCGTCGTGAACTTCTGAGCCGTCCCAGGTGCCGGAACGCACCGAGGGAGGCGCGGCGGCAGAAGAAGAACTCATCGTGAGCTGATCGCCGCGGTGTTTCGTCAGAGCTTGGGCACACGACGGGGCGAGGAAGAAGAAGAAGGAGAAGAGCAAGGAGTAGTGGGAAGGAGGGCGCGCGTGCTCTGCTGCGCCCCCTCCTCCCCCTACTTATAGCCTCATGGGCTGCGAAGTCGAGGGGGCGGTCGTGGGATTTACTGCGCCCACGACCCCATGACCCCCATGTTTCCGTGACAAAGTTACTGCGTGCAGTAACTCCACAAGAATCCCAACCGTCCACTCAGGCCACAACGGATCCGCTCAAGCGCCGAGGCACAATAATGGCGGGCCCCTCCTACGGGCCTGTCCCGTCACGCACGTAGGCTGGCAGACTGGCCCGGCCGCGTGTTGCCACGTGACAGGCCTGGAACGGGCGGCGGCCTGGAAGCTTAGCCAGCACGCTACTTGGATCCCGCCATGACGTTCGAAATACCGTGCAAGTCAAAGTTGGGCGGGTCCGACTCCTTCTAGTCGGCCCGGCGGAAATCAAGCAAGAACCATGTGTCGAGCACCCGGAAAGAGAAACTGCTGAGGCTTCTCGGCCGATCGTCCGCGGCGCCTCACCAGCTTCGGGGACTACTGTCGGAGTAATGGGCCACGGGTAGGCTAATTCGAGTCCCAGAACCTTTCAAGACACCGGGGCAGGCTGCGCCCCTTAAGACCCTAGGACAAAGAGCCGCCTTTTGAGGAGTCGGCAGCAAGGCCACCGTCTAGCCACTCGCAGCTGGGTCCCAGGGGTGACTTCAGGAGAAATCGACTCCTGATTGACGACTTCCCAAGAAGCCGGCCTTGGGGAGTCGGCCCGCGACTCCAGCAAAACCCCATGTCCTCATCAAGAGGGACAGGACAGGGGAGTGGTTACAGTGAAGACTGCTCCCACCCCTTTCCAAAGGCGAGCATGGTCACAGTACGCCGTACCCGCGGAGATCTCCGTGCGGCGTGGCACTGTTGCCATGCTGGCCCTGACATCAGCACCGGTGGACCGAATCCTGCGCCCACGACGGCTTGTCTGTACGACCCTTGGGTGGCGGGTCCCACCGGCCAGCGGGATCCCAGCAGACGGCAAGTGCGCCACAAGTCAGACCCGTTGAGAGTCGGCCCCCGAGAGTCGGCCGACTCCTCCCCCGGGGCCCACGCGCCATTAATCAGATGTGATGGAGAGTGGCAATAGTGATCGCCCGCCAGGCGACGGGGCTGTTGCCACGACTCCATGACCAATCCCGCGTCATCAGAAGCACGACTACAGTAATCAGCAGCCGGCAAGACCCGCCCGCGGCGGACGTGGCCTATCGGCTCCATACCTAGCCAGTCGGCGGGGCCCACCAGTCAGCGGGCCCCAGCAGTCGGCGGAGAATACAAAGGCCGGAGGCACTGACGGCTGGGCCCGTGTCCAGCCGGATTACCATTGTACCCCTGGGGGGTAGGCCTATATAAACCCCCCAGGGCACCCATGCAAAGGGTTGGAATCCATTAGCAGTAGACTAGACCATACAGGAAGGAGAGAGCTAGCCTTGCCCTCTCCTACCTCCAGGAAATAGCTCAAGGAGCAATCGTGTAAACACTTTGCCATAGTGATCATGCGGAGACCCCGCAGAGCAGCAGTAGGGGTATTATCTCCCCGAAGAGCCCTGAAGCTGGGTAAGATTCGCCGGCGTGCATGTCTACGCCTCATCCCGTTTCCAGGCACCGGCGACATTCTACTCGCCCCCACCATGATAAGCCATCCTTTGGCATATGTCGCACCCAACCCCCGACACAGACTCTTTCCGGCCCACCTTGGATCAAAACGCTTCTAACAAAGTCATGTGGAGGAGGCACCAGAGTCGTTTACCCCTGGTTTATGATGCGAGAAATCTCTTCAACACGTCTGGTGCAGGTACCAGTAACCTGCCGATGGTGAACCGGGCGGCCGAAGCGCCTGTGACTTGAGCGCCGGTTCAGCCACGTGCAATGGATCCGCCTCATTTTGGATGTGACTCCGCCTCAGCACGTGCTGACACCGCCGGGTCATTATTCTAATCCTTTGGATAATATTATTGCCGCAGCGTAACGATTGGCGGCTCTTCCAGTTGAAGGCGAGTCTCCAGCTGCAATAGAGATGCGGAGGGCCAGAGAGCTTCTTCAGACGGCTGGAGCTCAGCAGGCGGCTTATTCGTATAGCCGTGAACGGATTCATTCAACCCCATGTGCAAGCCAAAGCTATAGCATACATATTGAATCACCCGCGGTCTCAAGCAGTGAACACCGTCGTAACCAGCCTCGTGGGCATGACCCGGCATGCGGTGGTAATAATGCCCAAGCTTTTGTGGATCAGGGCAGAGCTCGGTGAGAGGCGGAACTGGCGGCTCAGATGGCGGTTCAGCAGCAATCTCCGGTTTATCCGTCAGCATCTGTGGAGGCAGGAGTGACCTCTAGAACCCTTGGTGTGCCGTGTTTGGTACCGGCTCTTCGCAACGAGCGTTGCTACCTCTTGAGCACTGCGTTGGTTTTCCCTTGAAGAGGAAAGGGTGATGCAGCAAAGTAGCGTAAGTATTTCCCTCAGTTTTTGAGAACCAAGGTATCAATCCAGTAGGAGACTACACGCAAGTCGCCTTGCACCTACACAAACAAATAAGAAACTTGCAACCACTGCGATAAAAGGGGTTGTCAATCCCTTCACGACCACTTGCAAAAGTGAGATCTGATAGAGATAATAAGATAAATATTTTTGGTATTTTTATGATATAGATTGAAAGTAAAGATTGCAAAGTAAAATAGATTGGAAACTTATATGATGGAAAATAGACCCGGGGGCCATAGGTTTCACTAGTGGCTTCTCTCAAAATAGCATAAGTATTACTGTGGGTGAACAAATTACTATCGAGCAATTGATAGAAAAGTGCATAATTATGAGAATATCTAGGCATGATCATGTATATAGGCATCACATCCGCGACAAGTAGACCGAAATGATTCTCCATCTACTACTATTACTCCACACATCGACCGCTATCCAGCATGCATCTAGAGTATTAAGTTCATAAGAACAGAGTAACGCATTAGGCAAGATGACATGATGTAGAGGGATAAACTCAAGCAATATGATATAAACCCCATCTTTTTATCCTCGATGGCAACAATACAGTACGTGCCTTGCTGCCCCCTACCGTCACTGGGAAAGGACACCGCAAGATTGAACACAAAGCTAAGCACTTCTCCCATTGCAAGAAAGATTAATCTAGTAGGCCATACCAAACTGATAATTCGAAGAGACTTGCAAAGATAACAAATCATACATAAAAGAATTCAGAGAAGAACCAAATATTGTTCATAGATAATCTTGATCATATACCCACATTTCATCAGATCCCGACAAACACACCGCAAAAAGAATTACATCGAATAGATCTCCAAGAAGATCGAGGAGAACTTTGTATTGAGATCCAAAGAGAGAGAAGAAGCCATCTAGCTAATAACTATGGACCTGAAGGTCTATGGTAAACTACTCACACATCATCGGAGATGCTATGGTGTTGATGTAGAAGCCCTTCGTGATCGATTCCCCCTCCGGCGGAGCTGCAGAAAAGGCCCCAAGATGGGATCTCTTGGGTACAGAAGGTTGCGGCGGTGGAAATAGGGTTTCGTGGTGCTCTCGGATGTTTTCAGGGTATATGAGTATATATTGGCGAAAGAAGTCAGTCAGGGGAGCCACGAGGGGCCCACGAGGGTGGGGAGGGGGTGGGGGTGGGAGGGCACCTGCCCCCTGGGCGCGCCTCCCTGCCTTGTGGCCTCCTTGATGCTTCCTTGACGTCTACTCCAAGTCTCCTGGATTGTGTTTGTTCCAAAAATCACTCCCCCGAAGGTTTCATTCTGTTTGGATTCTGTTTGATATTCCTTTTCTGCGAAACACTGAAATAGGCAAAAAAATAGCAATTTGCACTGGGCCTTTGGTTAGTATGTTAGTCCCAAAAATAATATAAAAGTGTATAATAAATCCCATTAAACATCCAAAACAGATAATATAATAGCATTGAACAATCAAAAATTGTAGATACGTTGGAGACGTATCAAGCATCTACCCAAAGATTTCAAGGCCCCTCGAAAAGTGCCTAATTACTCGGCGGATCAACCCCCGGAGGCTTGGATCGAAAGCTATGAGATGGCCATGGAGATGTTGGATGTCAGCGATGCTGCATGTGCTAAGTATTTCACCATGATGTTGGATGGACCGACTCGTACTTGGTTGAAAGGGCTGCCTGCTAATTCCATTAAGTCGTGGGCAGAGTTGAAGGTCCGTTTTATCTAGAATTTTAAAGACACATGCAAGTATCCTATGTCAATCTTGGACTTGGATTCTTGTGTCCAAGGTGACGGCGAGCCAACAACCCATTGGGTGCACCGAATCTCAGCTGTCATACACTCGTCGGATAGTATCAATGTCGGTTTAGTAGTCCTGATGTTGGAGAAGAATTGTCGTTTTCTCCGTTTGAAGCAGAAGTTGGGGAGGCTTAAACGCCACTGCAACGACATGGGGAAGCTGATGGCGGCTCTCGTTAAGTATGCCGACTTTGATTGTACCAAGGACCCCGAGTCTGATGATGAGAAGTCGGGAAAGGGAAAGAAGAGCAGCAATACGAGAGGGCAGCAGCATAACCCGGCAAGTCAAGGCGGCAATGGTAAGCGCAATGCTGATGGCAGCTTGGATTTTTTGGCTAACACCAATACGTAGAGTAATAATCAGCATCGCAGGGGAAAACCCCCACCTCGGTTTGGAGGACCTAAATTCAACCTTGAGGCGATGATGAATCGGCCCTGTCCAAAGCAGGGTACGCACGAAAAGCCAACCACTCACCTTTGGAAGGATTGCTTCATTATGAAGGAGTATAGAAATTACAGTTTTTTTCTAGAACAATCATGGACCAAACCTGACCATGAGCTTACTGAGTTGGTCTCACGTTCTCCTTTGGCTATCAAGACAAGGTTTAATTTTCTATCTTCGGAGGATCATCAACATAATCATTCAGCCAAGGAGCTTGCAAAGTTTGGTTTTCTTCATCCTCAGTCAAGCAATGTTGTTGGCCATGATTCAAACATTCCATTGGATCATTCGTTGGTTCATACCGACAAGGTTATTTTTGGTTGTTTTCAATCGGATATTTCCTTGCATGACAAAGATATTAATTCTATCTGTTTTGGCAACTTCAAATCAGTCATTACACCTCACAATCAAGAGCATCAATCGAAATTTATTGGCACTAATTACCGGTGCTCTTATTGGGAGTCCATTCCAACATTTATTCTTCTACACATTATGGATTTCCGACAGGCAGGATATGATGATTCGCATATTGCAAAAGTTTGGGCCTTGGACTCGGTTCCATCTGTGGATTTTATTCTCAATAAAGTCAAAATGTGCTCACGTTGCAACCAACTGGGCCATCTTGGGCCAAATTACCCTATCCAGGCCGTCGACACTCAATCCGACCAGATAAGAAATTTGGAGCCTAACCCGGCCCGGCGGCCTCCTGTGAACATCTCAAATAATTCACATCAAGGTTTCTCTTGCATAATTTGTTCCTCTCTCGGTCATTCCGCGGATTTCTTCCCTTCCAAATTATTTTGCCAACATTGCCATCTATTAGGACACTTGCCTAACAACTGTGGTAATGCTGATAGTACCTATCTTTGGTGGCAACCCAAAGGAATCTCCATGGCCATCCCCTCTCGAGAAGATGCATTTTTGGGAAAAAATAATGATCAAGATGGTATTCCTAAGCGTGCACCACTAGCAAAACAAGCTGACGCACCCCGTGTTATCAACTCAACGTCACATCAGAAGCAGATATCCACTTGCCAACGATCATTGATTACCTTCCCTGACCACAATAAAATAACAAATGAATTTACAACCATCCGATGCAGCATCTGTGGCCGATTTGGACACCTGGAGCCTTCTTGTTGGAGGGGGAGAGAGGAGCAAAGACTAATTTGGAAGCCAAAGGCAATCCCCGCTATCGTTCCGCATTCCACTTCCCCTGCTTTGCCTGCCTCGAGAGCTCCTCCGCCAGCAACAATGGCAAACTTCCCTGTCAACGTCGTCCCCTACATCCCGACGGGGATGACCATCGAGCTCGGGCCGGCCGATCGGATTGTTCGTAGAGACATGGCGGTGCATCCGGTACCTCCTCTCAACCATGACTTCCTCGCCATTGCCGAGGTGAACCACCACGTTCCGTTCCACCACAAGGCTGCTCTGAGGCAGGTAATCACCGGTCTGCTGCATGAATCCAACTTTGCTCCAACTGAAATTGATGATCATCCACTAGGCATTGCTAGATACGGTTTCCCTAGTCCTCTGATGCGTGACAATGTTGTGGGTACTACTTTTGAGATTGATGCTGAGGAAGAAGGGGATATGAACACTGTAGTTTCTTTTGTTCTGCATGATGAGGCACTTAATATGAGGCTCACTACTTATGGACCAGATGTGTGGCTTCTTTACATTGGCTTTCTGCAAGATTACCAAACCTACCATTACCTGCATAGATCTGTTGATGGTTTTGGTAGTCTGACGCATTGGCACAACCCAAGAGGATACAGAAAGCTTGTCCTCCTTCGTGTTAAAGTCATTCATCTTAGGCTGGTGCCCAAGAGCTTGGTTATCTGCCAACTTGGAGGCAATCGCCATTGCTGGACAGTTTGTGTTATGATGCTGCGCAGCTCAGATTGGAATGCTCATCTGCCTGAAGTTCCTCCGGCTGGTGAAGACCCACCTGCTGCAGATGGTATCCCACACCCTCTATATGGAGAAGGTCTCAATGCTGAGCAACTTTATCAGATGCAGCTTAATAACTGGATGGCTCAACAGGGTGCTGGAAACAATGTTGCAGAGGATGTGGGTGAAAAATGTTGTAGCCCATCAGGATATTGAGATCCATCCCCAATGGGGAGAATGGCCTGCACCTCCTCCTCCTGCTCCACCTGTACTTTATAACTACCAAGAGTGGCTGGCCAATGAGGGTCTACAAGTTCAAGATGGAATTCTTCCAACTAACAATCTGCAAGACAACCCTTTTGCAGCTTGGAATGACTCAATCTCTCTCAGCAGTTCAACTACAAACTCTGATTCTGATGCATTGGTGCTGGTACCAGCCTCTGTTCTGCAGATTCTCCAGAGGAATGGGTCCCTCTATTCTGCTTCTAATGCTGTGTCTCTTCCTGTCATGAACAATGAGCTGTTGGCCCCTACAACTGAGGCTTAGACACCAAGGATTCAGTTCAATATCTCTGTCACTAATGCTGGTATGAACATTCAGTTCAATGCTGACAATGAGCTCTTGAATGGTTTGGTAATTGCCGAGCCACTGTCATATGTGCCCATCACAAACTTCCTCTCAAGCTCCATCATGCCCTCTCTTGCCACTATTGGCCCTTGGGCCCATGGCTATGGAATGAGACCAACCAAGCTAGATATCACACTGTCACTTTCTGAATATAATGGCTCTGTTCAGGTTTCTTCCTGCATTGCTCAGGCTGAAGTAGATGGATCAGTCTCCACTACTGTCCAGGTTTGGTCCCTTGCTTCTGAGGAGGTACAGGCTCTTTCTAAAGACAATCCGGCTGTGGGTATTATTGCTGGGTCACAGGCTGTGGAATTCTCTGAAACTACTGCAGACCAGGAAGATTTACATGTGGCAGTCACTAAATTTCAGGCTGGATCTTCAAGGGTGGGTGCACAAAACAAATGTAGCAAGAATAAAGCTCCTCTCTCTGTGACCACTGTGCGTAGAAGCGCCCGCTCCAATAAATATGACGGTTTCAAGGTGCCTCCTATTACTGACAGCAGGACCAAGACTTCAAAGGTAAAACCCAGAGTCATTCTCAATGCTGTGTCTGCTGTAGTCATCACTGATATTACTGATGACCAGCCTGAAGATGGATAAATCCCACCTCCCATGACCATTGAGCAAATTCCGAATATCGCTGTGCAGCAGTGTGCTGTCCCACCTGAAGAAGTCACTGAAGACCTGCTTATGGCAGACAAAGGGGTTGGTTCTTCTTCAACTTCAGCTTAGTGGCCGATTTATTTCCTATCTTTTATGTCTATTTTATCGAACTGGAATGTGTTATGTTGGAACATCTGGGGCATGAACTCAGACCCCAAGCTTTTGGCTTTATCCAATGCTATTTCTACTAGTGGTTGCTCAGTTATTTGTTTACAAGAAACCAAGAAAACTGCTTTTGATAACTCCTTTATTAAAACTTGCTGTCCTAAACGCTTTGACAAATTTGCTTTCATCCCTTCGAGAGGGGCCTTTGGTGGTATTTTAACCTTATGGAATAGTGCTATCTTTACTGGCATGGTGTTAATTGAGGAGGAATTTGCACTTGTTACTAAGTTTCAATCCACCAAATCTGCCCAAATATGGACCCTGGTAAATATATATGGCCCCTGTCAAGGTGACTCCAGGATTGACTATACCAGCTGGTTACTTAATCTTAATATTCCCCCTAATGAAGACTGGCTCCTTGTTGGGGATTTCAACTACATCCGTAGCCCAGCTAACAGAAATAAACCTGGTGGAAACATTAATGACATGATTACTTTCAACGATTTCATTCGAACACAGGGTCTGATTGAACTCCCTCTCAAAGGCAGAACATTTACCTGAAGTAACATGCAGGAAGATCCATTACTAGAACAATTGGATTGGTTTTTCACCTCAACTAACTGGACTAATTCATACCCCAATACCACTGTAAAGCCTCTCTCTAAACCAGTTTCAGACCACATACCATGTGTAATATCCATTGAAACAAACATACCTAGAAGCAACCTTTTCAGGTTTGAGTCTTATTGGATCCAACATCCTGGTTTTATGGACTTAGTAGCTGCCTCCTGGAACAAACATGTACCTTCAGATAACTATGCCACAATAATTTCCAGGAAACTGAAAACTCTTAGATATGAGCTCAAAAAATGGAGTAAAAAAATTTCAAAGCTAGCTTCGGCTATTGCTAACTCTAATTCTGCACTGGCTGACCTGGACTCTCTGGAAAACAAAAGAAATCTCACAATCCAAGAGAGTAACTTCAGAAGAATTCTCAAAAATCATTTACTCAGATTATTGGAGTATCAAAAACAATATTGGAGAAAGAGATGTACTATAAGATGGGCCAAATTTGGTGATGAGGACCCAAAGTTTTTCAAGGCCATGGCATCTGAGAGATATCGAAGGAACAATATCCCATCTCTTCAACTAGACAATGGCACCACAATTGAAGATCATATTGGAAAAGAAGCATTAATTTACCAAAGTTTCAAATAGAGATTGGGAACCTCAGGAGAATATCAAATGAAGTTTAACCTTGCAAACATTATAAAAAAGAGGAATGATCTGGACCAATTAACAGTTCCTTTCTCCAGAGAGGAAATTGACAATGTCATTAAAGAAATGCCACCAGGCAGAGCTCCGGGACTAGATGGTTTTACAGGAATATTTCTTAAGTCTTGTTGGCATATCATTAAGGAAGACTTCTACAAATTATGTGATAAATTCCATGAAGGAACTTTAAACCTTGAAAGCATCAATGAAGGATATATCACCTTGATCCCTAAAATTGCGTCCCTAGCTACAGTCAATGACTTTAGACCCATCACTCTACTTAACTGCTGTCTCAAAGTGATCACAAAGCTGCTAGCTAATCGTTTGCAAAAGCTCATTCTGAAAATTATACATAGGAATCAATATGGATTCATTAAAGGCAGAGCAATCCAGGACTGTCTTGCTTGGGCATTTGAATACATACACTAGTGCCAAAACTCCAAACAAAAGATTGTGCTCCTTAAACTGGACTTTGCTAAAGCATTTGATACCATTGAGCATGATGCAATGCTGGAAATAATGAAGCACATGGGATTCAATGAAAAATGGCTTTTATGGATCAAGTCATTGTTCTCTTCTGGTAAATCTTCTGTCCTACTAAATGGTATTCTGGGTAGACAATTTATCTGCAAAAGTGGGGTCCGACAGGGTGACCCACTTTCTCCCCTCATTTTTGTTCTTGCAGCTGATCTCTTGCAAGCAGCCATCGATGATGCCTTCAGACACGGTCTACTTCATTTACCTTTCCCTAGGGAAAACCAAATTGATTTCCCTGTCATCCAATACGCTGATGACACTATTATCTTCATGCCTGCAATCCACGATGAAGCTCATACAATGAAAAACATTCTCACCAACTATGCAACTTCCATTGGCCTCAAAATTAACTTTCATAAATCAACATTGATTCCAATCAACTGTGATGATGCCCTAAGTAAAGATATTGCAGAAATCTTTGGATGTACAATAGGAAAGATGCCATTCACATACCTTGGATTACCACTTGGTACTTCAAAACCTTAGGTCCAGGACCTAATGCCTATTGTCTGCAATATGGAAAGAAGACTCACTTCTACATTATCTCTGATGTCCTATGGATCCAAACTTTCCTTACTGAATACGGTCATCACCTCACTTACTATCTTTGCGCTCTGCACGCTAAGATTTCCTCCAAAAGTCCTTGAACTCCTAGACAAACTACAAAGGAAATGCCTATGGACAAAGAAGACGGAACAGGGTGAAAAATGCAACTCTTTGGCGGCCTGGGACAGAGTCTGCAGACCAAAACAGAGTGGAGGACTTGAAGTCATTAACCTCAAACTACAAAGTGATGCTCTCCTTCTAAAATATTTACACAAGTTTTACAACCGTCTTGACCTACCTTGGGTAGAATTGATATGGACCACATACTATACCAGCAAAATACCACACGCCTCAGACCCATGTGGTTCATTCTGGTGGAGGGACATTCTCAAGCTTACTCCTATTTTTAGAGGAATCTCCAAAGTTACAGTCAACTGTGGAAACAATGTTCTCATGTGGAAAGATCTGTGGTTGGATGAAATTCTTTCTGATACACATCCTAGAGCATTTTCTTATGCAAGAAATGAAGACTGCTCAGTCCAAGACTTCTTAACCATAACATCCCTGGAACATGCATTCTTCCTGCCACTATCCTCACAAGCATTACAGGAAGTACAAGATATGCAAGGATTGGTAGCACACATTACTTTGGACAGTAACCAAAATGCAAAAGACATATGGTCTTACCCTTGGAAAGGGACTGATTTCTCTGCAAGAAAATACTACAAATTCTGCTTCAGGGATATGAAGGCCCATAAAACTTACCACTGGCTATGGAAATCAAAAGTATCTGCTAAACTCAAGGTCTTTGGCTGGCTTATGTTGTCTGACAAATTAAACACTAGAAACATGCTGAAGAGAAGACACTACAACATTGGTACAAACCTGAATTGCTTACTGTGTGGCCAAAAAGAAGAAGACATTGATCATTTGATCCTAACATGCCCATTTAGCAGAAACTGCTGGCCAACCTTTGGGATAGACCCTGGAGATCAGGCCACTAGGTTGTCATGGCTAGAGCAAGCTAAACTTATTTGGGGTAGGCCTTTGTTCATGGAAATCATTCTTCAAGCATCCTGGAGCATTTGGAAAGAAAGGAATAACAAACTTTTCAGAAATATAAGCCCCTCCTACCAGTCCTGGCTAGCCAGATTTAGAGAAGAGTTTAGTCTTCTCCAATATAGGGTTAAAGACAACAAGAAAGAGTTCCTCTTCTTGCTTTTAGACTCCCTACCCTCTGATTAATTGTAATCTTTAGATCTTTTATATCCCCACTCCAAAGAGAGATTGGGGGAGACATGTACATGATGTAACTACTCCTGTAAATGTGCTATAATTATTAATATATGACAATGGGAGCCTCTCCCACTATCCCAGTTCCTCAAAAAAAAATCCTGGACCGAACGGCGGCTCAGGATCCGGTTCTCACGATCCCAGTTTTGGTGGTGGCGGTTCAAATTCCGGTTTCCAGGGCCAAGGCAATCAAGGTGGTTATAATCAACAATCTGGTCAACGGAATCAACAGCAGCAGTCTGGTTATCAGAGTAACCCGAAGCAGTTGAATAGTGGACAGTACCATGTCTTCACCACGAGTTTATGCAAGTGGGATCAGAAGCTTCATAAAAGGGCAGTGAACACAGTTGAGCCGGCGATTCCCCGTCACTTGCGATGGTCTGAACACCCTATTCTCTGGAGCCATGAGGATCACCCGCCCCGAGTTGATAATTCGGGTCACTTGGCTTTGGTGGTGGCACCTTAGGTTGGAGGGTACAGATTTACTAAGGTGCTCATGGATGGGGGCAGCAACATCAACATTCTTTACTATGAAACCTTTCGTCGCATGAGCTTGACTAACAAAGATCTTAAGATGTCGAACATTGTTTTTCATGGCCTGGTAAGTCGGCATATCCAGTGGGCAAGATATCTTTGGAAGTGGCCTTTGGTGATAATCATGATTCCCTATCAAAGACCATGACTTTTGAGGTGGTTAAAATTAAGAGCCTTTATCATGCTCTGTTTGGGCGGCCGGCTTACCTAAGTTTATGGCAAGGCCATGTTATGTTTATTTACAGCTCAAGATGCCGAGTTACAAGGGTACTATTATAGTACATGGGAACAGGAAGATATCCTTGGAATGTGAAGAAGGTGACGCTGCTTATGTTGAGTCTGTCTGTGCAATAGAGGAGTTGAAGTTTTACAAGGATAATGTTGACCCGGCCGATATGATATCTTTGAAGAAGGCAACCACAAAGCATGAACCCTGTTGAAATTTAAATCAGCTGGTGACACCAAGCTAGTTGACTTTATTCCTGACGATTCATCCAAGCAGTTCAGTATCAGTGCTAATCTGGATCAGAAATAGGAAAGCATGTTCATCGAGTTCATCCGTGAGAACAATGACATCTTTGCATGGAAACCTTCAAACATGCCAGATGTACCGAGGGAACTTGCTGAGCACACTCTTAACATTGATCCAAAGTTTAAACCAGTCAAGCAATTCCTTTGCCATTTTAATGAAGAGAGGCACAAGGCCATTGGTGAAGAAGTGGCCCGGCTATTGGTGGCTGGATTTATTGTTGAAGTTTTTCATCCGGAGTGGTTGGCTAACCCGGTGCTGGTACTCAAGAAAAATGGTACTTGGCACATGTGTGTGGATTACATAGACCTAAACAAGGTCTGTCCGGCTGATCCTTTTGCTCTCCCCCGTATAGATCAGATCATTGATGCTACGGCAGGTTGTGAGCGTTTGAGTTTTTTGGATGCTTATTCTGGTTATTATCATATCAAGATGGTAGTTAAGGACCATGAGAAGACAACCTTTATCACTCCTTTTGGATCCTTATGTTATGTATCTATGCCTTTTGGGCTCAAGAGTGCCCAGGCGACTTACCAGCGGTGTGTGCAAAATTGCCTTCACGATCAGATTGGGCACAATCTCCATGCTTATGTGGATGATATTGTGGTTAAATCCAGGAAGAAGGAAACCTTGATAGATGATTTGAAAGAGACCTTTGACAATCTCCGGATCTACAAGTAGATGCTTAACCCGACCAAGTGTGTCTTTGGCGTACCAGCAGGTAAGCTCTTAGGCTTTCTAGTTTCTGAACGGGGTATTGAAGCTAACCCGGAGAAAATAAAGGCTATCACTTCCCTGGCTAAACCGGCATGTATCAATGATGTTTAGCATCTGGCTGGTCGTATTGCAGCCTTAAGCCGGTTGGGTGAAAAAGTTGTCCCTCTATACCAGATGATGAAGAAGACAGATAACTTTGTCTGGAGTGATGCTGCTGATCAGGCGTTTGAGGCCTTGAAGAAATAGTTAGTTGAGCCGCTGGTTCTTGCTGCTCCCATTGATAAAGAGCCTTTGTTGTTATATTTTGCTGCCAATAGCCGAGCTATCAGCATGGCAATTGTGGTGGAAAGGAATGAGTCAGGCAAGGAATATCCGGTTCAGTGGCCGCTTTATTACATCAGTAGGTTCTCATTGAGTCCAAGCAGAGGTATCCACATTGGCAGAAGCTGCTGTATGGGGTGTTCATGGCTAGTCGAATGCTCAAGCAATATTTTCTGGGTCATCCCATCACTGTGGTTAGTTCTGCTCCTCTAGGGAATATTATTCAAAACAGAGAAGCCACAGGCCGAGTAGCCAAGTGGGCCATTGAATTTGGACCCATGGTCTGAAGTATATGCCTCACACAGCCATCAAGTCTCAAGCACTTGTGGATTTCATCAATGATTGGACAGAGCTGCAGATGCCTGAGGAGAAGCCGGATAGCACATATTGGACTATTCACTTTGATGGATCCAGGTAGTTGGAAGGCTCAGGGGCTGGAGTTATCTTGACTTCCCCATGAGGTGATAATTTTTTTTTATGTTTTAAGGTTGATGTTCCCTTGTACTAACAATGCAGCTGAGTATGAGGCCTTGCTCGATGGTCTTCGGATGGCTAAGGAGATGAACTTAAGCCGGGTGAGGTGTTTTGCTGACTCAGATTTGGTAGCTCAACAAGTTTCAGGCACTTGGGATTCTAAGGACCTACTCATGGCGGCTTATCACCGAGAGGTTGATGCTATTGCTAGTCACTTCAAGGGCTATCAAGTGGAGCATGTTGATCGAAGGAAAAATGAGGCAGCTGATGCTTTAAGCCGGTTGGAATCCCAACATAAGCCGGTGCCAGCCAATATTTTCCTTGATATTCTGCATAATCCTTCAGTCAAACTGCCTACAGAGGAAGATCTTTCTATTCCTGACTCGGAGGCACAGCTGGTGGCGACTCTTCACGCTATTCCTGATTGGACAGTTCCATATTTGGCATATATGACCCGGGGCGAGTTACGTGAAGATGAAACTTTGGGCAGTCAGATAACTCAACGGTCTAAGTCAATGACTATTGTCAATGGAAATTTGCACCATCGCAGTGTTACGGGGGTGTCTCAACATTGTGTCTTTCCTGAAGAAGGTCATGAGATCCTACGAGAGATTCATGAAGGAGATTGTGGTCATCATGCCGGCTCTAAGTCTCTCGTGGCCAAGGCTTTTCGTCATGGATTTTATTGGCTGATGGCTCATGCTGATGCATAGGATTTGGTCAGTAAATGTGATGGTTGTTAGAAATTCTCAAGACGAGCTCACGAGCCAGCTCAAGAATTGAGGATGATTCCAATTGCTTGGCCATTTGTAGTTTGGGGTCTTGATATGGTTGGGCCTTTCAAAAAGTCCAAGGATAAAAAGAGTAAAAGACCCACCTTTTGGTGGCGGTTGACAAATTCACAAAGTGGGTTGAAGCAGAGCCGGTTAGTTAGTGTGACGCGGCCACAACAGTTCAATTCATCAAAAAGGTGATCTTTCATTTCGGTTTTCCCCACAACATTATAACAGATAATGGCACCAATTTGTCCAAGGGTGCTATGAAAGAGTTTTGTCTATGAGAGCATATTCAACTTGATGTGTCATCAGTGGCTCACCCCTAGTCCAATGGTCAAGCTGAGAGAGCCAATCAAAAAATTTGGAGAGGCATCAAGCCCCGGCTTATGGTCCCTTTGCAGAGGACGCCGTGTTGTTGGGTGGAGGAGTTACCCTCAGTGTTATGGAGCATCAATACCACCCGCAACAGATCTATGGGTTACACGCCTTTCTTCATGGTTTACGGAGCAGAGGCGGTTCTCCCTAGTGACATATGTCACGATTCGCCTCGTGTGGCGGCTTATGTTGAAGCTGATAATGAAAAAGCACGCCAGGAAGCTATTGACCTGTTGGATGAGGAGAGTGACCTTGCGGCGGCTCGTTCGGTGATTTACCAGCAAGATCTGCACCGTTATCATAGCCGCCGGGTTAAAACCAGAACCTTTCAAGAAGGCGATTTGGTGCTCTGGCTTATAAAGGATAAAACTGATATGCACAAACTATCCCCGCCTTGGGAAGGACCCTTTGTGGTCAGCAAAAATCTGAACAATGGGTCATACTACCTTATCGATGTTCGAGACCAAAAGGACTCACGCACGTCGGAGGAGGAGACTCGTCGGCCATGGAATATTGCTCATCTTCGGCCTTATTACACCTGAGCCATTGGCTCTTGTGATGTACATATTTTGACAATGTATATATTATGATGAATATAATAAAGCCGACATCCCTGCTAAGTCAGGGCCTCTGTCATTTCATTTTTGAGAATAATGAGTCTTTATTGTCACTTCATATGATCACTGAGCATGCATAGCTATGACCACCCTCTTGATCCGGCTTGTACGCCATAGTTACCAAATACTTGGGGGCTTCCTTCTCATTGAGCATAGCTATGACTACCCTGCTGATCCGGCTTGTATGCCTGAATGAAATATTACTTGGCGGCTCTTGTTAATGGACAGAGCTTTGATGACCCTTGTAATAGGCTTGGACGCCCGGTGTATTCACCAAAAAATCCGGGTTATCCTGCCTTTTTAAGTCTGCCACTCCACCCAGGTAATCCTAGAATGACTCACCGTACTCTTGACAGTCAATCTTATAAAGACCCTGAACTTGTCAAAGTTAAAATGGTGATTGGTCATGTGAGGTCCAACTTACAAGGTTTTAATGAAGGTTTAACTTAGTGGTTGTGCGGCCCTTGAAAAGCACTTGACTTTAAGGCTTGGCAGCCTATGAAAGCCTTGTTTTTTGATTTCTATTTGATTTGAACATTTTTTAGGTTCATCTCTTATGACATGTTAATGCATGATTGAAAACTGATGAGGGCTATGTTGCCTTATGGTTCATATGTGGATCTATCCAGAGTTTATTAACCCGGCCTGGCTTTGGACTTTAAGTCGCCAGTGTATGATGATTTTTGCTTTGAGTACTGGCTCTAAGTTTTGGGCTGATTACCCCTTACTGCATATGGCATCTTGAGCCGACAATATGAATCAATTGAACAGGGCGTTGTGCTCTCAATCCTTGGGTTGTAACCCTTCCTGCACATGTATGATAAGCCTGCAATGTGAGCAAATATCACAAGTATGATATTTTGTTATATATGATTATATGAGGTTGTGATTAAACTGGCCCTGTTTATGGACTATTATAGTCACCGGTTGTTTTTATATGGGGTATTGTGACCCGCCCTGGGGTAAACCACTAGGGCACTTGTGATCTGTTTTGTGTGCAGGACAAATGATAAAACTGACCTGCATATTGATAATATGATGAGCATAAGTGGCAGATCTTCAAATGATGGATCACCAGTGTTATGCAAGCAAAACGTGCATGATGACATGACAGATCGGAGTTTAACTATCCTATTACATAGCTCCGCGAGCTCAAATGACTTAAGTTTTTTTACAAGCAATGCTTGCTGCTGAAAATTGAGAACCGTCCAGCTGATCAGTTCTCCTGGTCTTGGCGGTTTGATGCTTCCGGATCATCCCGCAGCAGTTCTTCTTCTCCCTCCACTGCCTAGAAGTCAGGCGATGACCAATTTATGCCAGTCAAGGCTTGAAATTCAGCTTCATCATCAACAAACTTAGACAGGTCAATTTCAGGGGCAAAAGTGTGCTTACGGATTGGAGGGATAAGATCTGCAATCTTGTAAGCCGGCATGGGCATTTTCTGGTTCTCTGCAGTATAAGTCGCCTGATATTTGGTCAAATCTGTTTCTTTCGCAAGAAGGCTCGCCAATGGACGCATCTCTTTCACGCAAGCAGCAAAGTCTTTCTTTTCAAAAGGAGACCCGTCCTCTTTTAAACTGGGACAACCAGTGGCTAGCTCGGCCGAGTCTAGTTCTGACTGCCATGCCTTTGCCCAGCTTAAAGCCGTAATGGCACCGGCTCTAGCAGTGGACCGTTTGTTCTCTTCAATCCTTGTAGGCAAGACAGAAAGTTGGCTTAACACATTGCTGAGAAGAGATGGTGTTTTCTTGCTTCGGGATATGGCAGCTATTGTGCGCTGAGATCCAGTATATAGTTGTTCAACTAATGTGTAAACCGCCTTGAGCTTAATCAACATTTCCCTTCCCAAGATTGCTGCTTCTCGGACCTGCATGGCATATTATGAGTAAGTCACCCAACGGTTTACTACATGGAGGATGGAAAAGTCATTGCAGTATAAAAGATCTTACCAAAGATAGCAAAGGTCATCCGATTGATATGATGCTTTAAGCCGGTAAGTTTAGTGGTAACCTCCTCCAGCGAGGTCTCAGCTTTTTCATCCCTTTGGATCAGGGAAGCTTTCTCTTCAGCCCAGGTGGCTCTCTCAGTATTAAACTCAGTTTTGAGTTTTTCATTTTCATTCAAGCTAAACTTGAACTTGGAGTCATCCTTCCGGGTTTCAGCTTCTTGTGCTTCAAGCCGGGTTTTCAAATCAGTCAGCTGAGATTGAAATTGACTGGATGCTTCCTGAAATAAAAGGTTAAAACAAATATGCACAGTTATGAAACATTATATATTGATAAAGTCCCAAGCCCTTTTGCAAGCAATAGCACTTGGCACTTGGGGGCTAATGGGTGCAGAAAGTTTCTTTATGAAGTAGTATATATTGATAAGTCCGAAGCCCTTTGCAAGCAATAGTACTTGGCACTTGGGGGCTAATGGATGCAAAGTTTATATTATGATGTAATGGTAGATGACCCCGGTTTATCATTTGTTTGAGTTCCCCAGTTTGCAAGGGTGACTAGATGAGATTTTTTAATAGTGATAAGTCCCGGTTTATTCAGATGGATTCAATCGGCCCTTGGGGACTACAGTTACCAAGTTGATCGCTATTAACTAAAGACCCGACTCAATTAAAGTTTTAAGCCGACCCTGGGGGTTACAGGTGCAAAGATGATTTTTGAAAGTCCCGACTTATCTTTATAAGTTTAAGCCGACCCTTGAGGGCTACAGGTTTTGACGTAGATGGACGGCTAAAAGGCTATCTACACAAGTCTACAGTATATTTTATTCTATCATATTCAGTAGACTTGGGGGCTAAAGGAATATATCTTATATGAGAGCAAGGATTGATACTTGATACGTCCATTTTGCATCATGCTTTTATATCAATATTTATTGCATTATGGGCTGTTATTATACATTATGTCACAATACTTATGCCTATTCTCTCTTATTTTACAAGGTTTACATAAAGAGGGAGAATGCCGGCAGTTGGGATTCTGGGCTGGAAAAGGAGCAAATATTAGAGAAATATTCTGCACAGCTCCAAAAGTCCTGAAACTTCATAGAAGTTAAGAATATATAGAAAATACTAAGCGCAAGAAGTACCAAAGGGGGGGGGGCACTCACCAGCCACGAGGGTGGGGGGCACGCCCTACCCCCTGGGCGCGCCCCTGCCTCGTGGGCCCCCTAGTGGCCCTCCGATGCCCATCTTCTGCTATATGGAGTCTTTCGTTGAGAAAAAAAATCATAAGCAAGCTTTCGGGACGAGACTCCGCCGCCACGAGGTGGAACCTTGGCGGAACCAATCTAGGGCTCCGGCGGAGTTGTTCTGCCCGGGACACTTTCCTCCGGGAGGGGGAAATCATCACCATCGTCATCACCAACGCTCCTCTCATCGGGAGGGGGCCAATCTCCATCAACATCTTCACTAGCACCATCTCCTCTCAAACCCTAGTTCATCTCTTGTATCCAATTCTTGTCTCTAAGTCTGGGATTAGTACCTGTGGGTTGCTAGTAGTGTTGATTACTCCTTGTAGTTGATGCTACTTGGTTTACTTGGTGGAAGATCATATGTTCAGATCCCATATGCACATTAATACCCCTCTGATTATGAAAATGAATATGCTTTGTGAGTAGTTAAGTTTGTTCCTGAGGACATGGGGAGAAGTCTTGCTATTAGTAGTCATGTGAATTTGGTATTCGTTTGATATTTTGATGAGATGTATGTTGTCTCTCCTCTAGTGGTGTTATGTGAACATCGACTACATGACACTTCACCATTATTTAGGCCTAGAGGAAGGCATTGGGATGTAATAAGTAGATGATGGGTTGCTAGAGTGAGAGAAGCTTAAACCCTAGTTTATGCGTTGCTTTGTAAGGGGCTGATTTGGATCCATATGTTTCATGCTATGGTTAGGTTTACCTTAATACTTTTGTTGTAGTTGCGGATGCTTGCAATAGAGGTTAATCATAAGTGGGATGCTTGTCCAAGTAAGGACAATACCCAAGCACCGGTCCACCCACATACCAAATTACCAAAGTACCGAACGCGAATCATATGAACATGATGAAAACTAGCTTGACGATATTCGCGTGTGTCCTCAGGAGCGCTTTCTTCTATATAAGAGTTTGTCCAGGCTTGTCCTTTGCTACAAAAAGGATTGGGCCACCTTGCTTCACTTTATTTACTTTTGTTACTTGTTGCTCATTACAAATTATCTTATCACAAAACTATGTATTACCTATAATTTCAGTGCTTGCAGAGAATACCTTGCTGAAAACCGCTTATCATTTCCTTCTGCTCCTCGTTGGGTTCGACACTCTTACTTATCTAAAGGACTACGATAGATCACCTATACTTGTGGGTCATCAATACCTCATATTTCTGATGCATATGCTTGACCATGTCAATCTCGAGATCACGGCTGCTGTGTACTTGATTCAGATAATCAAAGAGGGTTTCACTAATACTCAGTTGAGGATAATTTGGCCATGTCAAATTTGACCTTACGCCTCTCGATCAGTTCTTCATTGAGTGCTTTGCAAGAGCAATAGGATTCCCCGATTCTTGAAAACTAGTGTCAGTGATCAGAACTTCCTCAGTATTTGTTTTGTATGGTTTGATTGGGCTTGGCGGCTCGGCACCCAAGGGATTGGCAACGGGATGATCAGCAGAGGCACTACAATTTTCTGGTGGCGGGTCATCAGCAGGTTCCTCTGGCTATTGCACGGAGGCCTCAGATATTGGAGCTTGTTTTTCTAGTTCATGAAGCTTGGGGTCTTCTGCGGGGTTGTTCATTTTGGCCTTTTTACTAGGCTTTGCTTTCCCACCGCAAGAGGATTGAAAAAGTCAGTATGAGTCTAGTGATGTTGAAAAACACAGATAAAGTTGGTACCCAGGGGCAGTCTTGAAAGTCGGAAGCAGAGTCTGAGATGAATCGCTAGACGAAGAGTGAGAGGTCCCCTGGTAATTTGAGTCAGAAGGACTAAAGGCTTGACGAATAAGACCCGCTTTAGAATAAATAAAGTTGAAATTTTGAAGTACCTCATTCCGGCGTTTGCTGGGGCTGACGTATTAGGCAAGCCGGAGGAAAGTTCTTCGCCTCCACTGGTCCGGGTTCTGTGCCGGTTCTCATGCTGTTGTTGCTTCAAAATAAAGTTGGGATCCAAGTGAGCTAAAGGATTAGAAAATCTTACTTTCCGAATCACTCGTCAAATTTTCTGGCTTGGCAAGGGCTCTGAGTCGGAGGAAATAATAGTTACCTCGTCATCACCCGCCTGGCTGGTTTCCACGTCGTCCTGTTAGCAATCAGTGTCAATAAGATGAATGAAAAAAGAGCCAAGGGAGTTAAGGTCTACCTCCGACTCATCGTCATCGTCCAAGTTAAACATATCAGAAGCATTGGATTACTTTCTGTTCTTCTTCACAGCTTTGGGCTTAGCCCTGGCCTTCTTGGTGTCTTTTTCATCATATTTTTTGTCCCAAAAATCAGATCCAGCCTACGAAAAATTATAATAAAGGTTAGTGATTTCCAGGTTCTATGAACAATGAAGAAAAGTATATAAATTGGATAGACTTACATCCGGTGCCGGCTTAAGTGTGCAGAAAGGATTCAGACCCACTTTACTGCAGCTCTCCAAGCTTTCATTGAGAAGAGTCTTGGTCATCTCATTAATGGCTTTATCAGACAAGCATGTTGAATTGTAACACAATGGATCTTTGGTGTCGTCAGTATATGTACACATTAAACCGGACCGGCAGCTTAAAGGTATGATCCTCCAAGCTACCCAACACCAAACCAGATCAACACCGGTCAATCCGTTACCAATAATGCCCTAACCTTTGAGAAGGTAGGGGAAAGTTTGGCCCATTCAGCAGTTGTAAGCCGGTCCAGAAGAGGGTGCTTCGGGTTGACCCGATGATCACGGAAGCCTGGCAAGGGGCTCTCATCAGCAGGAGAGGTATCTTTGCAGTACAACCAAGTTTGATTCCAGTCCTTGGGATTGCTCAGAAACAGAGCATAAGGAAAAACGACGTCTCTGCGTCGCTGAATTGAGATTCCTCCAAGTTCTTGGATGGGCCCGTCGGTGAATTCATTTTGGCGGTTTAGGTAAAAATACTATCTAAAGAGGTCAACATTGGGTTCTTCTTGAAGGTATACTTCATAGAAGACTTGAAAATTGCAGATATTGGAAACGGAATTGGGTCCGATGTCTTGGGGATGAAGTTGTAGAAAATTCAGAACGTCACGGAAGAATTTTGACCTGAGCGGTGAGAAGCCCCAGTTCATGTGATCAGTGAAAACGATAACTTCATCATCTTGTGGCTGAGGTCTGATTCTTTAGGGTTCGGAGCACGCCAATGAATGATGTTTTTTGCCGGCAAAAAGCCAATCTTGACATACTCTTGGAGCATTGCCTTGTTAACAATGGACGGGACCCAGTCGCATGACGTGACGGTCTTAGTCATGATTGAATGCATGACCTACATCAGGCGGTTCAAGATATCATTAAACCGGCAAATGTTTGGCGAGTTACAAGTTATTGTTTAAACCGTTGTGCAAGGTTAATGGCTATGGAGATACAGTTCAAAGTATGCAGATTGTTAAACCGGAGAATTGAATTATGAGGATGAATAGGCCAGTCTTGTGAAACCAGAAGGATATTGGAGAGTTATTAACTATAAAGTAAGTGATGGCGGCTTAACGGGGCCTAATGATATATAATGGGTCATGGTTTATGTCATAAGTCGCCATGGCAGTGTTGGTGCTTCAGATCTATCAAATGAAAAATTTGCTAAGTGGTGGACAAACAAATTTCGCAAGCTAAAGCTATAATTTTGGATCTATGGCAGTTCAAAAAAGCAGTAAAATTCTAGCCTAAGGTGGTGACAGCGGAAGGCTGTGATGCTCTGATGAGGTTTTCTATGGAAAGAGGCTACTTTGATGATATAAACAAATGCTAAACTATTACCACGCAAAGGTTATGACTTATTCAGATTGAACACTTCTCGAAGTTGAAGAACATGAAGAACAACAAGAACGCCGATGAACTACTCAAACCCTAGTATAGATCTGAGGCTTGGATATATAAAAGGGTACTTACAGATGCGGTGGAGCAGCAGCGACGCACCGGAGTTTTCTGGTCTGATCAAGTCGATGCAGCGGCCTGAGTTGGTGCAACGTCGGAGGTCGCGGTGGCGGAGCTCGGGCGGCAAAGGAGACGCGAGAGGAAGATGAAGGAGGAAGCGAGGGGAAAATGATAAAGACCCCTGGACCTATTTATAAGGGGGTGGATACAAGGCATGCGCGGGAATCAAGGACGTCAAAATCATCATGTGGCTATATGGACGCCTCGATTCTCGGGATGTTTATTAAGATATGAATCAGTTAAGATGTTCTGGACCTTGTGCAAAGTTAATGCGAAATGACGCCATGGCGGTTTAAGAAAATTCTGTGAGCTGACGTCATCACGGGTTACAACACGGTTTATCAAAAAAGTGGTGCAAGATTTTGACAAGTCAGGTGTTGAAGATTGATGTGAAAAAGTTCAAATCAACCTGGGGCCTAATGTTGCGGATATAACTACTAGGTATGAACCACCCAAAAGGGGCCGGTTCATACCACTGGCGACCTATCAAAGAAGATGGCGGATCATGCAAGCCTGTTCACGGCCCAAGACCCAGAGGCGACTTGAGGCCCAAGAGGATGAACCACCATAAGTGTATGACTTGTTTTGTAAGGCAAGCATAGATAGTCACTGAGCCGGACACGTTGTGTATGAGCAGGCCGGGACTCCATGAGATGCCGGGCGTCAACCTGTGTATATAAAGGGATGACCCGACGGCGGTTTAGGGCAAGAAATAAGAGATCGATAACTAGGACAAGCGTATTCGCTCCCTGGTGATAGAAACCCAAGAAATAGAACCCTAACTAGAGTAGGCCTTTAACTTGATTGGAAGGGGCCGAACTAGTATAAACTCCCTGTGTCCTTTGTCCCATTTAACCCCTTTAACATAACCTAGTTGCGATGGCTCTACGACTAAGTCCTTCCACTAGGACATCTGCTGTAACAATTCCATGGCAGATCTGGTGGTTCTGGACTCTGCGGTGGCTGGATGAATATTTTGTCGACTCCCCTAGGGTTCTGGAAATATTGGGGTATTTATAGAGCAAAGAGGCGGTCCGGGGGGCACCCGAGGTGGGCACAACCCACCAGTGCGCGCCTGGGCCTCCTGGCGCGCCCTGGTGGGTTGTGCCTCCCTCAGGGCACCCCCACGTGCAGCCAGGGCCCGTTGTGTTCCTTTTGGCCCATAAAAATTCTCCGTAAAGTTTCGTGGCATTTGGACTCCGTTTGATATTGATTTTCTGCGATGTAAAAAAGATGGAAAAACATCAACTGGCACTTGGCACTATGTCAATAGGTTAGTACCAAAAAATGATATAAAATGACTATAAAATGATTATAAATCATCCAAGATTGATAATATAATAGCAGGGAACAATCAAAAATTATAGATACATTGGAGATGTATCAATAACATGTATATCAAACATACTTTTGTTCACTTTGCCATCCTTCTTATCCGCCAAGTATTTGGGGTAGTTCCGCTACAAGTGACATTCCCTTTGCAGTAGAAGCACTCAGTTTCAGGCTTAGGTCTAGCTTTGGGCTTCTTCACGGGAGTGGCAACTTGCTTGTCATTCTTCTTGAAGTTCCCTTTCTTTTCTTTGCCCTTTTTTTCTTGAAACAAGTGGTCTTGTCAACCATCAACACTTGATGTTTTTTCTAGATTTCTACCTTCACCGATTTCAGCATTGCGAAGAGCTCGGGAATTGTTTTCATCATCCCTTGCACATTATAGTTCATCATGAAGTTCTAGTAGCTTGGTGATAGTGACTAGAGAACTCTATCAATCACTATCTTATCTGGAAGATTAACTCCCAATTGATTCAAGCGATTGTACTACCGAGACATTCTAAGTATATGCTAACTGTCTGAGCCATTCTCCTCCATCTTGTAGGCAAAGTACTTGTCAGAGGTCTCAGACCTCTCGACATGGGCATGAGTCTGAAATACCAATTTAAACTCTTGGAACATCTTATATGCTCCATGGCGTTCAAAACGTTTTTGAAGTCCCGGTTCTAAGCCGTAAAGCATGGTGCACTAAATTATCAAGTAGTCATCATACCGAGCTTGTCAAACGTTTATAACATCTGCATCTACTCCTGCAATAGATCTATCACCTAGCGGTGCATCAAGGACATAATTCTTCTGTGCAGCAACGAGGATAATCCTTAGATCCAGGACCCAGTCCGCATCATTTCTACTATCATCATTCAACTTAGTTTTCTCTAGGAACATATCAAAAACATATGGGAGCTACAACATGAGCTATTGATCTACAACATAGATATGCAAATACTACCAGGACTAAGTTCATGATAAATTAAGTTCAATTAATCAAATTACTTAAGAACTCCCACTTGGATAGATATCCCTTAAGTCATCTAAATGATCACGTGATCCAAATCAACTAAACCATGCCCAATCATCACGTGAGATGGAATAGTTTTCAATGGTACATCTCTATGTTGATCATATCTATTATATGATTCACATTCGACCTTTCGGTCTCCAGTGTCCCGAGGCCATGTCTGTACATGCTAGGCTAGTCAAGTTTAACCCAAGTATTCCACATATGCATAACTGTCTTGCACCCGTTGTAAACGTAGAGCCTCTCATACCCGATCATCATGTGGTGTCTCAGCACGACGAACTATCACAATGGTGCATACTCAGGGAAAACACTTATACCTTGAAATTTTAGTGAGGGGTCATTTTCTAATGCTACCGCCGTACTAAGCAAAATAATATGCATAAAAGATAAACGTCACATGCGATCAAAATATGTGACATGATATGGCCATCATCCACTTGTGCCTTTAATATCCTCCAAAGCACCATCATGATCTCCATTGTCACCGGCTTGACACCTTGATCTCCATTGTAGCGTTATGGTCGTCTCGCCAACTATTGCTTGTACAACTATCGCTAACGCATAGTCATAAAGCAAAGCAATTACATGGCGTTTGCATTTCATACAATAAAGAGACAACCATAAGGCTCCTGCTAGTTGCCGATAACTTTTACAAAACATGATCATCTCATACAATAACGTATATCACATCATGTCTTGAACATATCACATTAGAACATGCCCTGCAAAAACCAGTTAGATGTCCTCTACTTTATTGTTCCAAGTTTTACGTGGCTGCTACGGGCTTCTAGTAAGAACCGTTCTTACCTACGCATCAAAACCACAACGGTGATTTATCGAGTTTGCTGTTTTAACCTTCAACAAGGACCGACCACAGTCAACTGATTCAACTAAAGTTGGAGAAACAGACACCCGCTAGCCACCTTTATGCAAAACTAGTTGCATGTCTGTTGGTGGAACCGATCTCATGAACGTGGTCATGTAAGGTTGGTCTGGGCCGCTTCATCCAACAATACTGCCAAATCAAAATAAGACGTTGGTGGTAAGCAGTATGACGATCAACGCCTACAACTCTTTGTGTTTGACTCGTGCATATCATCTATGCATAGACCTGGCTCGGATGCCACTGTTGGGGAACGTAGCATGCAATTTCAAAATTTTCCTATGCTCACGCAAGATCTATCTACGAGATGCATAGCAATGAGAGGGGGAGAGTGTGTCCATGTACCCTCGTAGACCGAAAGCGGAAGCATTTGACAACACGGTTGATGTAGTCTATCATCTTCTGATTCCGAACGATCAAGCACCGAACGCACGACACCTCCAAATTTTGCACACGTTCAGCTCGATGACGTCCCTCGAACTCTTGATCCAACAAAGTTTCGAGGGAGAGTTTCATCAGCACGATGACATGGTGACGGTGATGGTGAAGTGATCCATGCAGGGCTTCTCCTAAGCACTACGTCAATATGACTGGAGGTGTAAACTGCGGAGGGGGGCGCCGCACACGGCTAACAATCGTTGTTGTATGTTCTAGAGGTGCCCCCCTCATATATATAGGTTGGAGGGGAGGAGAGGTAGCTAAGGGGGCGCCCCAAATAGGAGGAATCCTACTTGGGCGCCTCCCAATTCGGCCTCCCCCCTTCCATATCCATCCGGAGGGGGAAGGAAGGAGGAGGGAGGAGGGAAGGAAGGGGGAGGCCGAATCCCTCCCCTTCCTTTCTCCCTTCTCCAATTTCCTTCCCCCTTATTTCGGCCTACAAGGGGCACACCAGCCCCTTAGGGGCTGGTCTGTCCCACTCTTGGCCCATTAAGGCCCATGTAGTTGCCGGGGGGATGCCCGGAACCCCTTTCGGTGACCCGATATGCACCCGGTACCCCCGGAACACTTCCGGTGTCTGAATACCATCGTCCTATATACCAATCTTTACCTCTCGACCATTTCGAGACTCCTCGTCATGTCCGTGATCTCATCCGGGACTCCGAACAACATTCAGTCACCAAATCACATAACTCATATAATACAAAATCGTCATCGAACATTAAGCGTGCGGACCCTACAGGCTCGAGAACTATGTAGACATGACCGAGACACCTCTTTGGTCAATAACCAACAGCGGAACCTGGATGCTCATATTGGTTTCCACATATTCTACGAAGAGCTTTATCGGTCGTACCGTAATGACAACATACGTTATTCCCTTTGTCATCGGTATGTTACTTGTCCGAGATCCGATCGTCGGTATCTTCATACCTAGTTCAATCTAGTTACCGACAAGTCTCTTTATTCGTTTCGTGATACATCATCTCGTAACTAACTCGTTAGTCACATTGCTTGCAAGGCTTATCATGATGTGTATTACCGAGAGGGCCCAGAGATACCTCTCCGATACTTGGAGTGACAAATCCTAATCTTGATCTATGCCAACCCAACAAACACCTTCGGAAATACCTGTAGAGCATCTTTATAAGCACCCAATTACGTTGTGACGTTTGATAGCACACAAGGTATTCCTCCAGTATCTAGGAGTTGCATAATCTCATAGTCAAAGGAATATGTATATGACATGAAGAAAGCAATAGCGATAAAACTTAACGATCATTATGTTAAGCTAATGGATGGGTCTTGTCCATCACATCATTCTCCTAATGATGTGATCCCGTTCATCAAATGACAACACATGTCCATGGTTAGGAAACTTAACCATCTTTGATTAACGAGCTAGTCTAGTAGAGGCTTACTAGGGACATTGTGTTTTGTCTATGTATCCACACATGTATCAAGTTTACGGTTAATACAATTCTAGCATGAATAATAAACATTTATCATGATATGAGGAAATATAAATAACAACTTTATTATTGCCTCTAGGGCATATTTCCTTCATAAACAACCAACTTCTTAGGGATAAGCTTCCTCCAGCTTGCTTCTTTTTTGGTTATAGTGAATTGGTACCTCATGTTGGCATAGTCACTACTAAAATTTGCAAGGTTACCTAGGGTTTGAAATGTTCCCTAGATCCTAAAATGAAGACATTAAGGATTGTTAGTCTCCCTAGGGACATTAACAAAACAAAAGGTAAACTTATTATCCCCTAGAGTGTAGGTAAATTGTAGTCCCCTAGGGGTTGTGTTGCACTCCTAGGGAGGTCTTGTACCATGCGGCCATATAAGAGCAAGTATAATAAGGTGATGTAAGTAGGCTACAAGACTTTAAATACGTCTCAAACGTATCTATCATTTTTATTGTTTCATGCTCTTATATTATCATTTCTATATACTTCTATAGCAATTTATTTTATTTTCATGGACTAACCTACTAATTTAGTGCATAGTGACAATTCATGTTTACTTATTTTGTTCTTTGGTTCTACAGGAAATCAATATCTATGCAGGTCAAAATAAGTTGCTGATTTGACACAAATCTTTTGGGCAACAAGAGATACTAGAAGCTTCGAGAGAGATCGAGACAAGCAACCAAGGGCTGATACGTCTCCAACGTATCTATAATTTTTGATTGTTCCATGCTATTATATTATCTGTTTTGGATGTTTAATGGGCTTTATTATGCACTTTTATATTATTTTTGGGACCAACATATTAATCGAAGGCCATGTGCAAATTGCTGTTTTTTTGCCTAATTCAATGTTTCGCAGAAAAGGAATATCAAACGGAATCCAAACGGAATAAAACCTTCGTGAGGATCGTTTTTGGAACAAACAAAATCCAGGAGACTTGGAGTGGACGTCAAGAAAGAAGCGAGGAGGCCACGAGGCAGGAGGGCGTGCTCCCACCCCCATGGGCCCATCGCAGCTCCACCGACCTACTTCTTCCTCCTATATATACCCATATACCCTAAAAACATCTAGGTGCACCGCAAAACCCTATTTCCACCGCCGCAACCTTTTGTACCCATGAAATCCCATCTTGGGGCCTTTTCCGGTGCTCCACCGGAGGGGGAATCGATCAGGGAGGGCTTCTGCATCAACACCATAGCCTCTCCGATGATGTGTGAGTAGTTTACCACAGACCTTTGGGTCCATAGTTATTAGCTAGATGGCTTCTTCTCTCTCTTTGGATCTCAATACAAAGTTCTCCTCGATTTTCTTGGAGATCTACTCGATGTAATTCTTTTTGCGGTGTGTTTGTCGAGATCCGATGAATTGTGGGTTTATGATCAATATTATCTATGAATAATATTTTATTCTTCTATGAATTCTTATATACATGATTTAAATATCTTTGCAAGTCTCTTCGAATTATCAGTTTTGTTTGGCCTACTAGGTTGATCTTTCTTGCAATGGGAGAAGTGCTTAGCTTTGGGTTCAATCTTGCGGTGTCCTTTCCCAGCGACAGCAGGGGCAACAAGGCACATATTGTATTGTTGCCATCGAGTATAAAAAGATGGGGTTTATATCATGTTTCTTGAGTTTATCCCTGTACATCATGTCATCTTGCCTAATGTGTTACTTTGTTCTTATGAACTTAATACTCTAGAGGCATGCTGGATAGCGGTCGATGTGTGGAGTAATAGCAGTAGATGCAGAATCGTCTCGGTCTACTTGTCACAGACGTGATGCATATATACATGATCATGCCTAGATATTCTCATAACTATGCACTTTTCTATCAATTGCCCGACAGTAATTTGTTCACCCACTGTAGATTATGCTATCTTGAGAGAAGCCACTAGTGAAACCTATGGCCCTCGGGTCTATTCTCCATTATATTAATCCCCCGTCAACTAGCTATTTCTGTCGCCGTTTATTTTGCAATCTTTACTTTTAAATCTATACAACAAAAATACCAAAAATATTTATCTTATTATCTTTATTAGATCTCACTTTTGCAACTGGCCGTGAAGGGACTGACAACCCCTTTATCGCGTTGGTTGCAAGGTTCTTGATTGTTTGTGCAGGTACGAGGGACTTGCGTGTCATCTCCTACTGGATTGATACCTTGGTTCTCAAAAACTGAGGGAAATACTTACGGTACTTTGTTGCATCACCCTTTCCTCTTCAAGGGAAAATCAACGCATGCTCAAGAGGTAGCAAGGGCCCACACGGCCAGGTGGATATTTATGGCTGTGAAATCAGTCAAGGCGGTAAGTGGGGCCCCACACGGGCAGGGGGCGTGGCGGGGGGGGGGGGGGTAGGCCGCCCCTTCCCGTGTGGGCCCCCCACTTGTAGTTGACCTGATTCCACTGCCATGAATCCCTATAAATACTACAACTGTTCATCATTCCTCTAGAAGAATGTTACCGCCATTGCAAGTTCCTATTTGATGAAGATCCCATTTGGAGGCCTTTTCTGGAGCTCTGCCAGAGGGTGAAGTCATTGCTGGAGTCTTCTTCATCAACCATGTTGCCTCCATGATAATGTGTGAGTAGTTCCATCAGGGTCCATAGTAGTAGGTAGATGATGCTCTCTGTATTTGAATCTTCAATACCATGTTCTTGTGAGCTTTCTCACATGATCCTGATCAATTTGATGTAATCGGTGGTGTGTTTGTTGGGACATGATGAATCATCACTTTATGAGCAGATTGTTCATTGAAATCAATTCAATCTTTTGAGGTTTTATTTCTTGTATAATTAAATAGGTTTGCATGCTCTCCGATCTATTTGTCTTCTTTGGCCAAGTTTGAAGGAGTGGTGCTTTGTCATGGCTTCAATCTTGCGGTGATCTAGCCTAGTGACAATAAGGGCCAATGCATGTATTGTATTATTGCCACTAAGGGTAAAACGATGGGGTTTTCTCATATTATTTGACTTCTTTCTATCTTCCCCCTCACTCCCGTTCTGGCTGCCTTTGCCTCTCACTACCTCCTTGCTGTTCATCCCTCTCCTTCCCTTTATTATCTAGTGCCCGCTCCCTCCCCACCGGGCTATTCTTTCACAGTTCACAACCCTTCAAAGCAACAAGGGCTCTAGATCTCTTCCCATTAGTCGATGACAATCATTAACTCTTTAAATGGGGAGCTACCATGGCTGACCATCTACCTGTCCTTAGCCCTCGTGTTTCTTTCCTAGATATTTAACACATCGGTATTTTCTTTTGCTAGTTGGTGGGCATGCTGATGGAAATATGCCCTAGAGGTAATAATGAAATGGTTATTATTATATTTCCTTAATCATGATAAAGGTTTATTATTCATGCTAGAATTGTATTGACCGGAAACTTAAATACATGTGTGGATACATAAACAAATACCGTGTCCCTAGTGAGCCTCTACTAGACTAGATCATTGATCAAAAGATGGTTAAGGTTTCCTAATCATAGACATGAGTAGTCATTTGATAACGGGATAACATCATTAGGAGAATGATGTGATGGACAACACCCATTCGTCAGCTTAGCATATGATCGTTCAGTTTATTGCTATTGCTTTCTTAATGTCAAGTACCTATTCCTTTGACTATGAGATCATGCAACTCCCAGATACCAGAGGAATACCTTGTGTGCTATCAAACATCACAACGTAACTGGGTGAACATAAAGATGCTCTACAGGTATCTCCGAAGGTGTCTATTGAGTTGGCATGGATCGAGATTAGGATTTTTCACTCCGTGTATCAAAGAGGTATCTATGGGCCCTCTCGATAATACACATCATAAGAAGCCTTGCAAGCAAAGTGACTAAGGAGTTAGTTGCAAGATGATGTATTACAGAACGAGTAAAGAGACTTGTTGTTAACGAGATTGAACTAGGTATGAAGATACCAACGATCGAATCTCGGGAAAGTAACATACCGATGGACAAAGGGAATTACGTATGTTGTCATAAGGTTCGACTGATATAGATCTTCGTAGAATATGTAGGAGCCAATATGGGCATCCAGGTTCCACTATTGGTTATTGACCGGAGAGGTGTCTCCATCATGTCTACATAGTTCTCGAACCCGTAGGATCGGCACGCTTAACGTTCATTGACGACATAGTGTTATATGAGTTATATGACTTGCTGACGGAATGTTTTTCGGAGTCCCGTATGAGATTACGGACATGACAAGGATCTCCGGAATGGTCTGGAGGTAAAGATTGATATATAGGACGATGGTACTCAGACAACAGAAGTGTTTCAGAGTGTACCGGGTAGTCATCAGAATACCGGAGGGGGTATCAGACACCCCCGGGAGGGTAATGGGCCTATTCGGCCATTAGAGGGGAGCACACCAGCCCACAAGGGGCTAGCGCACCCCCTGTGGCAGCCGCCCAAGTGGGGGAAAGGGAAGGGGGGATTCAGCCTCCCCTTGCTTCCCTCTTCCCCCTTTCCCCCTCCTCCGACAAATATGGTAAGGGGGGGGCACTTGGGAAGGACCCCAAGTAGGATTCGGCCTACCTGGGGGCGCCTCCTGGCTGCTCCCTCCTCCCCCGACCTATATATATGTGGGAAGGGGGCTCCTAGCACAACCACAACAATTGCTTAGCCGTGTGAGGCGCCCCCCTCCATTGTTTACACCCTCGGTCATATTTTCGTAGTAGTTAGGTGAAGCCCTATGGAGATAGCATCACCATCACTGTCACCACGCCGTTGTGCTGCCGGAACTCATCCACTACCTCACCGTCTTTCTGGATCAAGAAGGCGTGGGTGCCACAGAGCTGAACACGGAGGTGTCGTATGTTCGGTACTCGATCGGTTGGAGCGCAAAGAAGTTCGACTACATCAACCGCTTTACTAAACGCTTCTGCTTACGGTCTACGAGGGTACATAGACACACTATCCCCTCTCGTTGCTATGCATCTCCATGGATAGATCTTGCGTGTGCGTAGAATTTTTTTTCCATGCAACGTTACCCAACACATGCTTGTGTGACTGCCACCTCAATGTTGACTCAACTTAGCCTTAGATGAGTAAGTAGTGTGGTTTATCATGATCTAATTCTCCGATTTATGAGAGAATTATTACAGGTTGCCTTGCTGACCTCTCCTCCTTAATCATTATCTAGACAAGCAGTTGTCTACATTACCAAACTTTAGTTGATGGGATGTGCATTATCCTCCTTCCTGTATTGATTTAGTGGCTAAAAGGGTTGCTTATTGTCCATGTGGGTTTTCTATTTAGATTAATTCGACTTGCATAAACATATGGGCTGAAATGAATTTAGTTGGATACAAATATATAAGCTAAACCCAAAAATTACTCATTTATTGCATTTGAATGATTACAGAGCTTAATCCAGTTAGAGACATCCCTAGTTAACTTATAGTTATCATGGTTGCCTCTATATGTGGGATGGAGTTGTGGTTATAATGCTCTCATTGCCTTTTGGTGCCAAACGACTAATTGCCATCCTCGTCATCCGTGGCTCAAGGTTGTGTCTGGGATAAAGTGTTGTTAATTTTTTCATTCGAATAATTTGGTATCCACTCTAATAGGATTATGACCTAGACCAATCGCCGATGTTCTGAACTAGGCTCCTAAATAAAATATTGCATCACCTCATGTGATTGCACATGTTCTAACCTTAACTCTCATTTCTTGTCTTTGTGTTTTGATGACCCACAAGTATAGGAGATCAACCATAGTCCTTTCGATAAGTAAGAGTGTCGAACCTAACGATGACCAGAAGGAAATGATAAGCGGTTTTCAGCAAGGTATTCTCTACAAGTGCTGAAAGTAGCGATGATAGATAGTTTTGTAGCAAGCTAATTTGTAATAGCGACAAGTAACAAGTAGCAATAGTAACAAAGATGCATCAAGGTGGCCCAATCCTTTTTATAGCAAAGGACAGTCCAAAACATTTTCTTATAGTAAGCAAAGCGTTCTCAAGGACACATGAGAATTGTTGTCTAGTCACGTTCATTATGTTTAGTTGATTCGCGTTTGCTACTTTGATAATTTGATATGTGGGTGGACCGGTGCTACGGTGCTATTCTTACTTGAACAAATAACCCTCGTATGATTACCCCCTCTCGCAAGATCCCACAATTACGAAACAAGAATTAAGATAAATCTAACCATAGCATGAAACATATGGATCCAAATCTGCCCCTTACGAAATAACACATAAAGTAGGGTTTAAGCTTCTGTCACTCTCGCAACCCATCATCTACTTATTACCCCCAGTGCCTTCCCTTAGGCCCAAGTATGGTGAAGTGTCATGCAGTCGAAGTTCACATGACACCACTAAAGTAAGAACAACATACAAATCATCAAAATCTCGAATGAATACCAACTTCACATGATAACTTATAACAAGACTTCTCCCATGTCCTCAAGAACAAAAGTAACTACTCATAAATCGTATTCATGTTCAAGATTAGAGGTGTATTGAATATGCTTGAGGATCTGAACATATAATCTTCCATCAAATGAACCAACTAACATCAACTACAAGATGCAATCAACACTACTAGCAACCCACATGTACCAATCTGAGGGTTTGAGACAAAGATTGAATACAAGAGATGAACTAGGGTTTGAAAGGAGATGATGCTGGTGAAGATGTTGATGAAGATTGGTCCTCCCACGATGAGAGGATTGTTGCTGATGTCGATGGCTTTGAGTCCCCCTCCGAGAGGGAAGTTTCCCCGGCTGAATCGCTTGGCCGGAGAGCAAAAGTGCTCCTGACCAGGTTCTGCCTCGAGACGGCGACACTTCACCCCGAAAGTCTCATCTCTATTTTTTCTAGGGAAAATAGCCTCATATAGCAGAAGATGGGCATGGGAGGCCTGCTGGTGGGCGCACGAGCTCATAGGGCGCGCCCTAGGGGGGCGCCCCTAAGCTCGTCACTCCCCGGTGGACCCCCTTTTGGCAATTCTTCCGCCAATATTTTTCTATATTTCAAAATAAGTCTCCGTAAATTTTTAGGTCATTTGGAGTTGTGCAAAATAGCTATCTCTGCTGTAGCCTCTTCAGGTCCAAAACTCCAGCAAGCGGCAATCTCCCTCTTCATGTGAAACTTGCAAAATAAGAGAGAAAAGACATTAGGATAACATCATAAAGTGAAATAATGACCCAAAAATAATAAATAACAGTAGAAAAACATGATGCAAAATGGACGTATCATGTTTGTATTTGCAGGTTGTTGAGAAGAAGCTGAGAAGAAACAAGATTTAGCTTTAGTTAGCATTTCCATTATTCTATTATGAACACTGAGGGAGTCCTGGATTAGGGGGTGTTCGGGTAGCCGGACTATACCTTCAGCCGGACTCCTGGACTATGAAGATATAAGATCGAAGACTTCGTCCCGTGTCCGGATGGGACTTTCCATGGCGTGGAAGGCAAGCTTGGCGATGCGGATATTCAAGATCTCCTACCATTGTAACCAACTCTGTGTAACCCTAACCCTATCCGGTGTCTATATAAACTGGAGGGTTGTAGTCCATAGGACAGAATCAACTCCATACACAACAATCATACCATAGGCTAGCTTCTAGGGTTTAGCCTCCTTGATCTCATGGTAGATCTACTCTTGTACTACCCATATCATCAATATTAATCAAGAAGGAGTAGGGTTTTACCTCCATCGAGAGGGCCCGAACCTGGGTAAAACAAAGTGTCCCCTGTCTCCTGTTACCATCCGGCCTAGACGCACAGTTCGGGACCCCCTACCCGAGATCTGCCGGTTTTGACACCGACATTGGTGCTTTCATTGAGAGTTCCTCTGTGTCGTCGCCTTTAGGCCCGATGGCTCCTTCGATCATTAACAACGATGCGGTCCAGGGTGAGACTTTTCTTCCCGGACAGATCTTCATCTTCGGCGGCTTCGCACTGCGGGCCAATTCGCTTGGCCACCTTGAGCAGATCGAAAGCTATGCCCCTGGCCATCAGGTCAGGTTTGGAAGCCTAAACTACATGGCTGACATCTGCGGGGACTTGATCTTCGATGGATTCGAGCCACAGCCAAGCGTGCCGCATTGTCTCGATGGGCATGATATAGCTCTGCCGCCGAACAATGCCTTGGAGGCCACACACGCATCGGTTTCGACCATTGATTCGAAACCTACTGCGCCGATCGAGGATCATCGGTTGGACGCTGCCTCAGGGGCTGCTATCTCAGAGGCGATCGAGCCGAGCTCCAGCCCCGCACTTCGCGTGGCCCGAGACTCCAAGGAGCCGGATTCCTCTCCGAACTCCGAACTCCGAGCCCCCTGCACCCCTGCCAATCGAATCCGATTGGGCATCGGTAATGGAGTTCACCGCCGCGGACATCTTTCAGTATTCGCCTTTTGGCGACATCCTGAATTCCCTTAAGTCTCTCTCTTTATCAGGAGAGCCCTGGCCGAACTACGGTCAGCAAGGGTGGGATACGGACGGTGAGGAAATTCAAAACCCACCCACCACCCACTTTGTAGCCACTGTCGATGATTTAACCGACATACTGGACTTCGACTCCGAAGACATTGACGGCATGGACGATGATATAGGAGACGAACAGGAACCAGCACCTGTAGGGCGCTGGAACGCCACCTCTTCATATGACATATACATGGTGGATACTCCAAAAGACGGAAATGGCGATGGAACAATGGGGGATGACGCCCCCAAGAAACAGCCAAAGCGCCGGCGTCAGTGGCGCCGCTCTAAATCCCGCCAAAGCAAAAACGGTGATTCCGGCACGGGAGATAATACTACCCTGGATAGCGCCGAAGAACACCCACCCCAGCAAGAGTCGGCACAGGAAGATGGAGAAGCCAGCCCTCATGAGAGAGTGGCAGACCGAGAGGTTGAGGATGATAACTATACGCCTCCCTCCGAAGACAAGGCAAGCCTCGATGATGATGAATTTGTCATACCATCAGACCCCACCGAACAAGAGCGCTTTAAACGCAGGCTTTTAGCCACGGCAAGCAGCCTCAAGAGAAAGCAGCAACAGCTTAGAGCTGCCCAAGATTTGCTAGCTGACAGATGGACTGAAGTCCTTGCGGCCGAAGAGTATGAACTCGAACGCCCCTCCAAGAGTTACCCGAAGCGCAGGTCACTACCCCAATCAGAGGAGGCCCCTACATCACCAGCGCATGACATGGAAGACCGGCCACCTCGTGGCCGCGACAGAGAGGCCTCTCAGCCCTCCACCCAAGCCATGCCCCAACGCCGCACAACTAAGGCATGGGAAAATGCGCCCGACCTGCGAGACATACTGGAGGACAAGGCAAGACAGACAAGATCAATCTACGGATTGCGCAGGCGCCCTACGGCATGTGACAATGATCCTCACGCCGGATACAACAAATCCGGCCGGGCCGAACACAACAGACATAGCTCTTCCGAGCTGCGTCGTGATATAGCCCAGTACAGAGGCGCCGCACACCCGCTATGCTTCACGAATGAAGTAATGGATCATAAAATCCCAGAGGGCTTTAAACCCGTAAACATCGAATCATACGATGGCACCACAGACCCGGCGGTATGGATTGAGGATTATCTCCTTCACATCCACATGGCACGCGGCGATGATCTACACGCCATCAAGTACCTCCCGCTCAAACTTAAAGGACCGGCCCGGCATTGGCTTAACAGCTTGCCAGCAGACTCAATCAGTTCTTGGGAGAACCTGGAAGCCGCATTCCTCGACAACTTCCAGGGCACTTACGTGCGACCGCCAGATGCCGACCACTTAAGCCACATAATTCAGCAGCCAGAAGAATCAGCCAGACAATTCTCGACACGGTTCCTAACAAAGAAAAAACAGATAGTCGACTGTCCGGACGCAGAGGCCCTAGCAGCCTTCAAGCATAACATCCGCGACGAGTGGCTTGCCCGGCACCTGGGACAGGAAAAGCCGAAATCCATGGCAGCCCTCACGACACTCATGACCCGCTTTTGCGCGGGTGAAGATAGCTGGCTAGCTCGCAGTAACAACTTATCAAAGAACCCTGGTAATTCGGATACCAAGGACAAAAGTGGCAGGACACGTCGGAACAAACAAAAACACCGCGTTAACAACGACAGCAATGAAGACACGGCAGTCAATGCCGGATTCAGAGGCTATAAATCCGGTCAGCGGAAAAAGCCATTCAAAAAGAATACTCAGGGCTCGCCTAGTTTGGACCAAATACTCGATCGCTTGTGCCAGATACATGGCACCCCCGAAAAGCCAGCCAATCACACTAACCGGGATTGTTGGGTGTTCAAGCAGGCAGGCAAGTTAAGAGCCGAAAACAGAGGCAAGGGGCTGCACAGCAACGACGAGGAGCCCAAGCCGCCGAACAACAATGGACAGAAGGGCTTTCCCCCACAAGTGCGGACGGTGAACATGATATACGCAACCCACATTCCCAAGCGGGAGCGGAAGCGTGCGCTACGGGACGTATACGTGATGGAGCCAGTCACCCCAAAGTTCAACCCATGGTCCTCCTTCCCGATCACTTTTTATCAAAGGGACCATCCCACTAGCATCCGTCATGGCGGCTTCGCTGCATTGGTTCTTGACCCAATCATCGACGGATTTCACCTCACAAGAGTCCTCATGGACGGCGGCAGTAGCCTGAACCTGCTTTATCAGGACACAGTGCGGAAAATGGGCATAGATCCCTCAAGGATCAAATCCACAAGAACGACCTTTAAAGGCGTCATACCAGGTGTAGAAGCCAACTGTACATGCTCAGTAACACTTGACGTGGTCTTCGGATCCCCAGATAATTTCCGAAGCGAAGAGTTAATCTTCGATATAGTCCCGTTTCGCAGTGGCTATCACGCCCTGCTCGGACGAACCGCATTCGCAAAATTCAATGCGGTGCCGCACTACGCATATCTCAAACTCAAGATGCCAGGCCCTCGAGGAGTAATCACGGTCAACGGAAACACCGAACGCTCCCTCCGTACGGAGGAGCATACGGCGGCTGTCGCAGCGGAGGTACAAAGTAGCCTTCTTAGGCAATTCTCCAGTACGGCCATTAAAAAGCCAAACACCGCCAAGCGCACCCGGAGTAACCTACAGCAGGACCGCCTGGCACACTCTGAGCAAGCGTAGCAATGCGGCCCCAACCCCAGCTTTCCCGACCTAGCGAAACCAGTACCTCGCGTACATAACTACGCCCTTGAAATACCATGGGCACAGGGGAAGGGGCACAATAACGGCACACCCAAAAAACGGCTTAAAACGTACGAGGGGCTGCCGGATTCTTTTCTTATTTTTTTCTTACTTTCAGGACTCCATACTTCGGACGACCTGTTCGGCAATTAGATTGCCGCACAAACGATGCAAGAACCAGGGAGGCAGACAAGGCATGCTGCATTATGGAACTCCCAGGTGGTCTCTGTTACGAGCGATATACCTACTTTATATATAATTCCGCGGCCTGCCCCTGGTCAGGACATACTGAATAGTCTAATATCTTTTGCTTACCGCACCATCTGTATCGTTCGGCTTTGATAAATAGCCTCTCCATAAACAACGCCTAGCTTTTTGTTTCTTTTTTGCATTACTCTTTTCATATATATGTTCATTGATGACATGTTGCATCCGTACACTATGGTACGACTAGTACGCCAGGGGCTTCAGTATCCTTTAAATATGGTGTGAGAAGTCCGTACACTTTCACAAGTGCGGCACCCCAAACTCATAGCACTATACGCATCGGCTCCGAATCATGATTTGGGTCAATACTTGGGTTTGCCCGGCTCCTATGTTTTGGTGCCTTACGTTTCGCTATATCGGCTAAGGTAGCACTAGGAGAACCACTGCGATTGTGCCCCAGTTGAGCTGGGTTAAGCACCTCAGTGGAGAAAGCTAAAACTGACTGTCATGATGAGGTAAGAGACCGGTCGCTGTTCGAGAGGTTTTTCGAGTCCCTAAAGGCTTATGCCGCTTCAAGCGAGGAGCTGGATAACCCCGGCCAAGGCGTGGATAGTGCCCCGAACTCGGTCTTCCGAACTAGGGGCTTCGTCGAAATTTAAAATTATAAAGTTCTATGGCTAAGTGAGAGTGTTCAAGCATTATAGTCTGATTGCCTGGTCCGTCGTGCTGAGCGCCTCCCTCGAAGGACCCAACCATGGGAACAAGAGCGCCCAGGTTTATCACTGAACACCCCAGCACTAGTGGCATGGGGGCAAAAGCCGACGACTGGCCATCTCTCAGTTTTTGATAAACGGCCGCACAGAAAATAATATTTTAAATTCAATAAGCATTGCTTAGCGCATATGAACAAGTTTTCAGCGCACAGGATAAACGAGCGAATTCATTCAAAAATTACATCCTTGGTGCACTCATCTGCCACAAGGCGGGCACCCGCAAGAACATCCTTATAGTAGTTCTCCGGCTTGCGATGATCCTTCCCTGGCGGCGGCCTGTCCGTCAAGCTTCTCACCGTCCAGCTTACCCCAGTGCACCTTTACACGGGCAAGGGCCCTACGGGCACCTTCGATGCAGACGGAGCGCTTGATGACCTCGAGCCTTGGACAGGCCTCCACCAGCTGCCGCACCAGCCCGAAGTAGCTCCCAGGCAGGGCCTCTCCGGGCCACAGCCGAACTATGAAGCCCTTCATGGCCTGTTCGGCCGCCTTGTGGAGTTCGACCAGCTGTTTCAGCTGGTCGCTCAAGGGCACAGGGTGTCCGACCTCAGCATACTGAGACCAGAACACCTTCTCCGTCGAGCTACCCTCTTCAGCTCGGTAGAATGCGGCGGCATCGGATACGCTGCGGGGAAGATCTGTGAAGGCCCCTGGAGAACTCCGGATTCGGGTAAGTAACAAGTAGTTTACTTTTATGTTTCTGCTTTGCATAAAGAATGCCTTACCCGCTGCTATCTTCTTCATATCCTCCAACTCTCGGAGAGCCTTTTGGGCTTCGGCCTTGGTAGACTTGGCAGTCTCAAGGGCCGTCGCGAGCTCGGACGCTTGGGTCTTTGACTCAAGCTCCAAACTCTCATGTTTTTTCATGAGAGCCTGAAGCTCTTGCTGCACCTCCCGACCTGAGCCCCAAGTTTCTCTCGCTCGGTGCACTCCGTGGCCGTTTTCTTTTCGGCCTCGGACAACGCCTGCTTGAGGGTCTCCACCTTAGTCTTGGCCCCTACAATAAGCAGTACAATCCTGTTATATTTTGCAATCACGCCTCTCTATAGGCACTTTTTATAAGGTCTTTCTTACCTTCTTTCTCCTCGAGCTGCTGCTTGGCACGGCCGAGCTCTTGCTCGGACCGCTCGAGTCCCTGTTTCAGGGCATCCACCTCCGTAGTCAGTGCGGCGGTGGCTAGCAGCGAAGCCTGCATACGCATATTGACTCTTCATTATTAGACTCCTGCGAAATTTCATAGATCCTCTATTCGGCTTTTCTTTCCGAACGCCAAACAGAGCATCAGGGGCTACTGTCTATGCGGTAATATTTTTACATATTTTTACTTACCTCGAAGCCTGTTAAGAGGCTAGCGCAAGCTTCATTCAGCCCGCTCTTGGCGGACTGAACCTTCTGGATCACCGTACTCATAATAGTACGGTGCTCCTCATCGATGGAGGCGCCTTCAAGCACCTCCAGCAGATTGTCCGGCGCCTCCGGTTGGACGGAGGCTGCTGGCTCAGAAGGCTTGCTCCTCTTGGAAGGAGTTCGCCTGCCGCGGTCCGGAATTGTTGAAGATTCCGGCATGGTGTCCGGCTTAAGGCCGGACTTGGAGCCCTGGGGGTTCTTATCCCCTTCACTCCTGGGGTCTGGGAGGTCGCCTCGCGGCTCCTCCAGGACCACCTCCTCCTGCCCCGGAGCTCGTTGCGACGCCACTTCGGCGTTATCCGCAGTGCGGGGGGAGACAGCGGGCGGAACAGAGTTCACGTCCGATGAATCCGGGGAGCCGCTCGACGACTCGTTGAGTGCGGCCCGGGGCGGGCTGCATGATTATATTCGACATTAGGGGAAGCTGTGCAACAAAAAGAATAGCATGAGTTACTCTAGTATCTGAACACTTACGATTTCGCCAGACGCTTGGCCCTGTCCGGCCACTCCTCTTCGCCCTCGTCGGCGTCGGGGGCGTAGTCCGGTGGAGGGGTTTTCCTCTTCTTGGACCCTTCGCCCCCCCACTGAGGCGGCCTTCCTTTTCTTTCCTCCCCCCGTTGGAGGGGGAGAGGCTTCTTCTCCCTCCTCCTCGTTTTCATGGGAAGAGGGCATCTCGGACTCGTCGGATGATGAGTCCGACAGCACCACATTACGGGTACTCTTTCGAGTCCCCGTGGTCTTCTTCTTGGCCTTCTTTTCCGGCACCACATAAGGCGCCGGAGCCAGCAGCTTCACTAGTAGAGCTGTGGATGGGGCTGGGTCTTCGGGAAACGGAGCCGGACAGTTAATTGGTTCGGCTATTGCCTGCCAAGCCTGTCAAAGGTAAGGGAGTTTAGATCCCACATAGAGTCAAACTATGAAAAAAAGCTTAACATCCTGTAAAAGGTGTAGATGGCATACCTTGCTAGCGTGACGCTGCGAGCTGTATCCGCGGTCCTCAGAGGCGGATGCGGGAGCCTCGACGCCCTTGAATAGCATCTTCCAGGCATCCTCGTACGTTGTGTCGAAGAGCCTGTTGAGGGTTTGATGCTGCGCCGGGTCGAACTCCGACAGATTGAAATCCCGTTATTGGCACGGGAGGATCCGGCGGACGAGCATAACCTGGATTATATTAACTAGCCGGACTGGCTTGTCCACCAGGGACTGGATGCATGTTTGCAATCCAGTCACTCTTTTTCGTCGCCCCACGACAGGCTCGTCTCTTTCTAGGACACAAGCCGCATGGGGGGTCCGGATCGGAACTCGGGGGCCGCGGTCCATTCCTTTAGGGTCTCCACGAAAGAGCCCTTGAACCATAGGGCGTTGGCCATCTTGCCCACCATGGCGCCTCCGCACTCCGCCTGGCTGCCACTCACCACCTTGGGCTTGACGTTGAAAGTCTTGAGCCGGAGGCCGAAATGGGGGCGGACACGGAGAAAAGCCTCGCACACGACGATAAACGCCGAGATGTTGAGGATGAAGTTCAGAGCCAGATCGTGGAAATCCAGGCCGTAGTAGAACATGAGCCCCCGGACAAATGGGTGGAGTGGAAAACCCAGTCCGCGGAGGAAGTGGAGGAGAAATACCACCCTCGCATGGGGCCTTGGGGTGGGGATAAGCTGCCCCTCCTCGGGAAGCCGGTGCGCGATGTCCTTGGACAGATACCCGGCCTTCCTTAGCTTCTTGATTTTACCCTCCGTAACGGAGGAGACCATCCATTTGCCTCCCGCTCCGGACATTGCTGGAGAAGGTTGAGGTGGGAAGTGCGGGCTTGGGCGCTGGAGCTCGGGTGCGCGAGAGATGGATAGGCAAGGGAGGAAGAAGGCGTAGGTAAAAAGGGTGGATCCTTATCCCCTTATATAGGCGGATGCGGTTATCCATCCCCACCTGCCTAATAAAACTCGCTTGCCTCCCGAGCACCGTGATAAATGGCGCGGTTGGGTTACCCACGTCCGTATTGACGAGAATCCCGTAAAAAGGGTACGCGATCTCTGCTTTGACAAGACGTGCCAAGGAAACCGCCTCGCAAAACATGCTGAGGTGGAAAAGTAAAAATGATTCGAGTAAAGGGCTTGGCTGTAGTGTGATGGTGCACTGCAGAATACGTCAGCAGATTTGATTTGTGTTAATATTATTCTCTCTATGGCAATATGTGGAAATTTATTTTGCAGAGCCGGACACTACTCTTGGTGTTTACAATCTTCTATGAAGGAATGGGAAGAGGAACCCGCCTTGCAATGCCGAAGACAATTTGCGCGCTGGACTCGTCGTCATTGAAGCCTCGTTCAGGGGCTACTGAGGGAGTCCTGGATTAGGGGGTGTTCGGGTAGCCGGACTATACCTTCAGCCGGACTCCTGGACTATGAAGATACAAGATCGAAGACTTCGTCCCGTGTCCGGATGGGACTTTCCTTGGCGTGGAAGGCAAGCTTGGCGATGCGGATATTCAAGAGCTCCTACCATTGTAACCGACTCTGTGTAACCCTAACCCTATCCGGTGTCTATATAAACCGGAGGGTTGTAGTCCGTAGGATAGAATCAACTCCATACACAACAATCATACCATAGGCTAGCTTCTAGGGTTTAGCCTCCTTGATCTCGTGGTAGATCTACTCTTGTACTACCCATATCATCAATATTAATCAAGCAGGAGTAGGGTTTTACCTCCGTCGAGAGGGCCCGAACCTGGGTAAAACAAAGTGTCCCCTGTCTCCTGTTACAATCCGGCCTAGACGCACAGTTCGGGACCCCCTACCCGAGATCTGCCGGTTTTGACACTGACAAACACCTTATAAAATTTGCCAAGATCTTACTGTGATCTATGTAATATTTTGTAATTCAATTCATTTAATTGTAATCATTTGAATATAATATAATTTATTTCAATGCATACATTTTGTATTATCATTTGTAATTCAACTGAAATTGTATTATTGAATTCAAAGAATATTTGTAATTCAAACAATTATTTGACATAATTTTGAATTCCAATTTTAAAGTGGCATGAATGGTCTTTATGCATTATAGTCATTTTCTCCTATACTTATTGAATAGTGATCCAAATGTTACACAATGAGCAAAGGTCATGCCCAATTTTCGAACATGTGGTTAGATTTAGTTGTTTGAAGAGAAAAGTTTTAAATTCCCTTGGATTTTGGATGAATGAATGCAATGCACAATCGAGGTAAAAATTCATGCTCTCTAATTAAAACTATGGATTATTACAACCCATGCCTTGCCTTGCCAAATCTGCACATCCTTGCATGTATTATTTGTCATAGCCTCCCCCCATGCAACCTACCACCGTGCCACTTGTTGGCCGCCCACAGATACCACTTGGTCCATCTTATCACCCACATGAAATGATCTGGCCAGTAAGTCCTAACATCTTAGGGCCTCCGTAATGAAAAAAAACTATGTTTGTCCTCCCTATTTATCTATAGACACACTTGGAAGAATTTGGGTGACAAAAAAGTTACCTCTATTTGGCACCATAGTGGAGTCACGAGATGGCAAGCAACGAAGGTGGCACAATGCAGAGGGTCAACGCATGTAGGGGTGGCGTGGCACGTGAGGTCAACGCGATGTGAGATAGTGTGCGATTGGAGGGTGGAGACGAGGATGGCAGCGGTTGGAGGGCATGTGATAAGGATGGTGCACGATGGGAGGAAGACATGCAATGGAAGGTCAACATGCTGCAGACTAGAGCCTAATCAACCTCCTTTATCCCGATAATAATGCCATGTGAGAGCGCTCTGATACGTCTCCGTCGTATCTATAATTTTTGATTCTTTCATGCCATTATTATACAACTTTCACATACTTTTGGCAACATTTTATATGATTTATTGGACTAACCTATTGATCCAGTGTCAAGTGCTAGTTCCTGTTTTTTTGTATGTTTTTTGTTTCACACAATATCCATATCAAACGAAGTCCAAGCGCGATAAAAATATATGAAGAATTATTTTGGAATGTATGTGATTTTTGGGACTTGGAATGAACACAAAGAGGGGCCCACAACCCCCAAGATACACCAGGGCGCGCCCCAGGGGCTAGGCGTGCGGTGGTGGGTTGTGCTCACCTCGTACATCGGTTGGATCTCTATTTCGGGCGCAAGCAAGCTTATATCCAAAAAATCATGTTAAAATCTCAGCGAAATCGGAGTTACGGGTCTCCGGGAATATAAGAAACGATTTTTGGCCACAAAACAGGATTGCGAAACAGAAAAGAACAGAGAGCGAGATCCAATCTCGGAGGGGCTCCTTCCCCTCTGCCGCCATGGAGGGCATGGACTAGAGGGGGAACTCTCCTCCCATCCAGGGGGAGGCCAAGGAAGAAGGAAAGGAGGGGGGCTCTGTACCCCTCTCTCCCGGTGGCGTCGGAGTGCCGCCGAGGCAAGGATCATGACAGCGATCTACATCAACAATCTTGCTACCGTCAACACCAACTTTCTTTCCCTCTATGCAATGGTGTAACACCCCTTCTCCCCGCTGTAATCTCTACTTAAACATGGTGCTCAACACTATATATTATTTCCCAATGATATGTGGTTATCCTATGATGCTTGAGTAGATCCGTTTTGTCCTATGGGTTGATAGATGAGCATGATGGGTTTGAGTTGTATATTTTATTTTGGTGTTGTCCTACGGTGCTCCGTGTCACGCAAACGGAGGGATCCCCACTATAGGGTGTTGCAATACATTAATGGTTCGCTTATGGTGGGTGGCGTGAGTGACAGAAGCACAGACCCGAGTTTGGGGGTCATTGCGTATGGGATAAAGAGGACTTGATACTTAATTCTATGGTTGGGTTTTACGACCTTAATGATCTTTAGTAGTTGCGTATGCTTGCTACAGTTCCAATCATAAGTGCATATGATCCAAGTAGAGAAAGTATGTTAGCTCATGCATCGCCATCATATAAAATTACAACAATGATCACCGGTTTAGTTATCGATCACCTAGGGAGAAATGACTTTCTTGTTGACAAAAGCTATCTACTTTTATTGTCTTGCAATTTATTCGTAGTTTTATTCCTGCAAAGTACTCGTAGTTTTATTCTTGCAAAATTGTTTCATACTTGTTTTAGGTAAAGCAAATGTCAAGTGTGCGTAGAGTTGTATCGGTGGTCGATAGAACTTGAGGGAATATTTGTTCTACCTTTAGCTCCTCGTTGGGTTCGACACTCTTATTTATCAAAAAAGGCTACAAACAATCCCCTATACTTGTGGGTTATCAAGACCTTTTTCTGGCGCCATTTCCAGGGAGCAATAGCGTGGGGTGAATATTCTCGTGTGTGCTAGTTTTCATTATCACTAAGTAGTTTTTATTTTTGTGGTCTTGTTTTCTATCTTTAGTTATGGGTTGAAAATGCAAAATAAAAAATAAATTAGTTGAACCTACTAAACCAATGGTTGAAGAACCACCCAAAATCTATCATACTGCTGAAGCTTTCTACTTGGATCATCTTCGATCCCTATGTGCTCGTGGTGAAACCCCAACTAGATTAGTTGAGGGAAAATCTTTAGATGAGCATGCTCATTTTGGGCGACACCGTTTATCTCAAAAAGGGAAACTTTTACTGCATCAAATTAATACTATGCAATGCTATGCTTGGAATTTATGCGAAATAAATGATTTTACTTGTTGTTCGGAAGACCCTAAAAAACACCTTCCCTACCAATGTGATTTTAGTGATAATGGAATCTTATCTTCTTATGCCAAGGGTGTTTATAATTATTATGATATTGAACATGTTGAAGAATTTTTTGTTTTTAAGGGTGCTTATGAAATTTCTTCTTTGACTGGAAAGTATGATACTACTCTTTACGAATCTGAAAATTTTGCCATACTTAAATATTGCTATGAAAACTGTGCTTCTAATGCTTATATTAATGACTTTATTGAGAAAGTCTCCACTATCCAAGAAGAGACTAATATTTTGCAGGAGTCTATGGAAGAAGAAATTGATGAAACTGTGAGCTCTTTGGATGAAAAAGATGACGAGGAGAGCGAAGAACAAAAGGAGGAAGAGTGGATTAGCTACCCATGCCCACCTTCTAATGAGAGTAACTCTTTAACTCATACATTATTTAATTTCCCTTCATGCTTACCGAAGGATGAATGCTATGATAATTGCTATGATCCAGTTGATTCATTTGAAATATCCCTTTTTGATGAACTTGATGCTTGCTATGCTTGTGGCCAAGATGCCAATATGAATTATGCTTATGGAGATGAACTTGATATAGTTCCTTATGTTAAGAATGAAATTCTTGCTATTGCATCTACACATGATAGTCCTATTATCTGTTTGAGTTCCTCAAACTACACTAGATCGGAGAAGTTTGTACTTATTAAGGATTACATTGATGGGTTTCCTTTTACTGTTGCATATGATGATTTTGATGAATATAATATGATGTGTTTACTTCTCCTACTTGCAATTATTATGAGAGAGGAACTACATCTCGGCCTCTCTATGTTTCCAACACGATAGAATTGCAAGAAATTGCTTATACTATGCATTGGCCTTTACTTGATATGTATGAATTGTTCTTGTATGACATGCCGATGCATAGGAAGAGAGTTAGACTTTGTCATTGCATGATATATGTTGCTTTGTGCTCACTACTAATTGTCAAATCATTGTTAATTACAATTGGCTTTGATATACTTTGGGATCTAGGTGGATCCATTACTTGAGCACTTTATGCCTAGCTTAATGGCTTTAAAGAAAATGCTACCTGAGAGACAACCCGGATGTTTTAGAGAGTCATTTATTTTTGTTGAGTGCTTTTATAAAGTTTAAAAACAATAAAATATAGAGCGGAACCTAAAAACTTTTTCAAAAAGAGAAGCGATTGAAAGGTGATGCATTGGAGAAGTGAGGGTCGACCTTGAACACTTGTGTTCATGCTCATGGAAACAATGTAGAATTTTTCATGAAAGTTCTCGTAAAAAATAATTATCCCATTGTAAAAATCCATTGTATCATAAAAATAATGTGCCAATATTTGCCTTTAGGATGATTAGATTGGTTGTTGGTATGTGCGGTGCAAAAACATAAACTTTTGTTATAGTCCGTGATTTTACATTTTTTTACTGGAACGTCAAAAGTTTCTGAATGTTTTTGCATAGTATTGCTATAATTGTTTTTGATTTTGTCCTAATGTTTCAGAATTGTTGGAGTACCAGAAGTGTGGTAGATGTTCAGATTGCTACAGACTGTCCTGTTTAAGACATATTCTGTTTTTGATGCATTGTTTTGCTTGTTTTGACGAAACTATCGATTCTATTGGTGGTATAAGGAATGGAAAAGTTATAATACAGTAGCTAAAATGCAAAAGCAAAATATGAATGGGTTTTCAATAGTACTTAAAGTAGTGATTTACATTATTATACTAACGGATCTCACCGGTTTTCTGTTAAGTTTTGTGTGGATGAAGTGTTCAAAGATAGGAGGTCTCGACATGAGGAGAGGCAAGAGTTCAAGCTTGGGGATGCCCAAGGCACCCCAAGTAAATATTCAAGAAGACTCAAGCGTTTAAGCTCGGGGATGCCCCGACAGGCATCCCATCTTTCTTCAACAAGTATTGGTATGTTTTCATTTTCGTTTCGTTCATGTGATATGTGTAAATCTTGGAGCGTCTTCTGTGTTTGATTTTCACTTTTCTTTTATGCACCATGCTGGTATGAGATAGTCCATGGTTGATTTATAGAATGCTCATTGCGCTTCACTTATATCTTTTGAGTATGGCTTTATAGAATGCTTCACGTGCTTCACTTATATCATTTGAAGTTTGGATTAGCCTTTTCTCTTTGCATAGAAAACCGTTGTTTGTAGAATGCTCTATTGCTTCACTTATATTTATTAGAGCATGGTCTTTTCTAGAAAATATTAAAGTCTCATGTGCCTGGACCAGTTTTCCAATAAAACATTTACTGAAAAACCGACCATTATATGAGACCAGTATAGAAGAATCCTCCTTACTGGTAGACAAATCCTTGATACAGAAATCCAGAAGTACTAAATATTATACAAGGTTGAGCTAAGCCTGCTCAACAATTTATTACAAGCACACTGATATTATACATAAAGGCGGATATGACACAAAGGGTATGGTGGCATAACTACTGACTCATAATAAAAGTGGTGGTGGATATGTCATAGTAAAGTGGGTGACATGACTCCAAATCTTACAGCTCATCAAGCGCTGGAGTGAGGCTCGATGATTTTATTCGGGTAGCGGAAGCGTATATAATACAAGTGGCCAACTCCAGGATCGCACGGGACTGACTGGGACTCCTCTAGGCGTCGGACTCGCTGTCGTACTCTTCATCCATAGGACCGCCTTCGTCAACATCTGGCCAAATCAACAAGCCAGGTCAGTACTTTGAATGTACTCGCAAGACAGTTTGGACATAAGATATAACGAATGCAAACATGATGCACATGAGCAGACTAGTAATGCACACTCAGATAATAAGTTTGCATTACATGTTAAATAAAATGGAAGTCAGGCGGTAGTCCTCCTGAAATCCCAATAAAATAGTTGAAGACCGATCGGGTGTCTGAAGCGACGCATCGACATATAAAATAACTTAACATGCCGCAGTCGGGCGTCAGGGCAACACCACATAAAGGGCTTATATTGAAACGTAAATGACAGTACGTGCCACAGTCGGACGTCTAAGCGACATCTCGAAAAGGGCTTAAAATGAAAGTAAATAATAAGGATGCCGCAGTCGGACGTCTGGGCGACATCACATAAAGGGCTTATATCAAAAGTAAATAACAAGAATGCCACAGTCGGACGTCTAAGCGACATCACATAAAGGGCTTATATCAAAGAAATAACAAGAATGCCACAGTCAGACGTCTAAGCGACATCACATAAAGGGCTTATATCAAAGTAAATAACAAGAATGCCACAGTCGGGCGTCTAAGCGACATCACATAAAGGGCTTATATCAAAGTAAATAAGAAGAATGCCAGAGTCGGACATCTGAGCGACATTACATAAATGGCTTATATCAAAGTAAATAACAAGAATGCCTTAGTCGGACGTCTGAGTGACATCACATAAAGGTCTTATATCTCATCATTCGAATTCAAGTAGCTCATGAAGGTAACATCATTCCACGGAATACTTGGTACATGATAATAAACAAGTTAGTCCATCCACATGAATAACATTCGGCCGGGTTTACCACTCTCAATTTCATGCTTATTCTCTGGAGACTGTCACTGAGACTGACACTGAGACTGATACTGAGATTGACACTAATATGTTGATCAAAGTCCTTGACCATGTACATGGTTACTCGAATGGTTTTGACTCTGCAGAGTTTGTATTCTTTAACCACAGCCAACGGATTTCAGTGTCACAAAGGACTAGTTCCGTTTACGGTATTTTAGGGGAAACACATCTAACCAGTACACACCCATTCTACATTCTGCTGCCAGGAATCACCCTAGGCAACGTTCAAGAAAAACTCTAAGACGGGGAGGCTACAACCTCGAATAGCATGGGATCAAATTTATATCGCGCGCTCTAAGGTGTGCCCCCCTCTCGGTCCCAATCGGAAACACCCATGCCCCCTAACCGGATGACGGGCTTTAATCCAGGGCCATGGAACCCTCATCACGGCCCCTCTATTTGGTGTGTACAAGGAAAGAGGTTTGCAACTTACTAAACCGTATTCTTTGCAGAAAACATGTGGTAGCATGGAAGGGGACGAATGGGAACAAGACTTGATCCACGTTAATACTAGAGTTAAATAGTTGATATAAAAATGGCATGCTTCAACAATACCAGCTTGCAACCTATCATGCCACCACATGATTAGGTTATCTCACAATTATATGAACACATCAAATTTCGAAGCTCACTTGCAGCTTGCTTGCATGAAATATAACATTCACAAATGTTTATATAAACATGTCATGAGAAAACCACTTAAGCAATCATGAAAAACACTCATCATATCAAAGGTTCAAACATGCTTGCCTGGTTTGGAGTAGTCGGAGTCTAGCTCGACGAAGTTTGCGGCTCCGTCACATCCTTCGGTATCTACGTTATAAAAGAAATCAGATACTAACGTAAATACCGTGCGTGCATAAAAATTGTTCCAAATATTTTTCAAATAAATATGATAAAAAACTAGATAGAAAAATAAAGATGACAGAAAAAGAATCAACTCAAAATCATCTTCTGTTTAAAAGCTATTAAGGTTTTAGTCCAGGGACTAATCTGTGATGAAACAGAAACTTTCCAGGGGCTAGTTTAAAAAAACCAGAAAACATTTCGGTTGGAAATATGCCAACCCAAAGGGAAAACGTACTTTGCCCGAAGGCTCTTTCAGAAATCATTTCAGATAAAAGAGGAGAGGCTGACGAGGGGGTCCCGCATGTCAGGTTTAAAATCCCATCGTCGGCTGAAGCAAACGATGATCGCCGGCGATGATCGACGGCGATCTAGAGGAGGGCAAGGGTATGGTTGCACTCATGGGACAATTCCGCGTCGATGGGTGGTGGATTTGGTCGTCGGCGAGCACCACACCGACGGCGGCTTCCACTCCGGCGGACGATGGTTCGATCGAGGATGGATCCCTCCGAAGAGAGCTGCAAACGCCAAATTGAAGCGCGGGTGCACTAGGAGGTTCCTCCCCAAGTTTGAGCTAGAGCTATGCAAGGAATCGAGTGAATCAAGCTGGCTACCAGAGCGGGTCGTGGCGGCCAGAGTTGGGGAAGAAGGCCTCCTCGAGGTCCTTCTAGCGGCTGGGCGCGGCTCTGGTGAGGTGAAGGAGTGGTGTTGGGTCGAAGGCGAGCTTGGGGCCTCTATTTATAGCTGGCCCGAGGCGGTTGCTGAGAACGAGATCACTCCGGCGAGCGATTACGGCGAGGCAGTGGTCGGGCTAGAGGTTTAGGTGATAGGGCACCTTCAGACTGGTCCACTGGTTCCATTCAACAGCTAAGCTTATTCGGATTTGGCCTGCTCCCATGGCCTCGATGGAACGGAGCTCACGGGCTCGTCGGTGGCAGAGAGCGCGCTCTGCGCCTCTCAGGCCACGGCGACGGTTCTGCAGCACGCACAGGGAAGAGGACGGCCATGTAGAGGCTCCTGGTGATGTGGGCGGTGCTGGACGGTGCCGTACTGCATGGCTGGCCCCTGCTGGTCGCCACGGCGGTTCTGCCACCGCGGAAGACGCCGGAGTTGACGTGAGACATCGCCACCGATGCTCGTGACCGGCCAAACAACTGTGCGGCGCATTGGATAAGAAGAAGGAGCAATGAGCAACGGTCCAAGGCAGCTACTGGCGAGATTGACCAAGAGCCGTAACGAAAACGACACTGACGACTGAACCCAACACTGAACTTCTGAAACTTGAAAGGAACAGTGCCGGCCACCTGTTTGACGAAATGATTTATGCACGTGGAAAATTCTTCTAGAGCTGAAACTTGGTGAAGTGATCTCTTGATGCATCTGGAGATTGCCTGAATTATCTCAGAATTTTTGGAAAAGAAAAATAATGAAATTCACCACAAATGGCAAATCTGGTCCAAACTTGTAGCAAGCAATTTTTGATAAATTTGTACGATGGACTAGCAGATCTTGATGGATCTAGGTTGAAGACACTAAGGACTAGCTAGAGGAATTTATTTGGAACCAAAACTCAAAGGAAATCTAGTAGTTCCTTTGTAAATCACTAAGGTCCAAATAAATGGCAGAAAAAGATTTTGAGTTTAAAATAAATATAATTAAAATCTAGGGGAAGTTGAACTTTGCTGGACTTGATGCTTGACTTGACCCACAATGGGGAGGTGGGTTTTGGAGGAAAGTTTTCAACATAGGCCATGGCAAGAGAGTAATTTTTGAATGTGGAAGAATAAAATTCATAATTTATAGGAATTCTTTTGAATAAAAGGAATTGTAAAAACCTTCCAAAATTATTTGTGTTGAGCCAACACAAGATGAAAAATCTTCAAGATCAAAAATCAATATTGGGAAGAACTCATGAAATATTTGTCATAAAAAGATTTGAGAAGATGAGCCCCTTTTTAAAAAAAATTCAAGTGACCTTCTTTAAATCAAATAAAGAAGTTGATAAAAATCAAAACCAAAATTTTGGGGTGTTACAACACCTACCCCCTTAGGAAAAATCTCGTCCCCGAGATTTCAGCTGATCCTCAAATAGGTGTGGGTACTTTGCCCGAAGGAAATCCTCTCTTTCCCATGTTGCTTCATCCTTGGTGTGATTACTCCACTGGACCTTGAAAAACTTAATTGTTTTCTGACGGGTCCTTCTTTCAGACTCCTCCAATATTTTTATTGGACGTTCCGTGTAGGTGAGGTCTGGTTGCATGTCAATGTTCTCGTGAGATACATGCTTTTCTGGGTTGCTTACACATTTCCTCAACTGTGAGACGTGGAACACGTCGTGGACGTCTGATAGTTCTTCTGGTAGGTCTAGCTGGTAGGCCACTATGCCTCTTCGTGCAATCACACAGAAGGGTCCAATAAACCATGGTGCTAGCTTTCCTTTAACTTTGAATTGTTGCAGGCCCCTCATAGGAGATACTCGTAGGTACACATATTCACCGGGTTCAAAGCTGACTTCACGATGTTTTTGATCGTAATAACTCTTTTGTCGGCTCTGGGCTATCTTGAGTCGATCCCTGATTAGTCTAACTTTCTCCTCAGCTTCCTTGAGCATGTCTGGGCCGAAGATACGACTTCTCCTGTGTCTAACCAATTTAATGGGGTACGGCATCTTTGCCCATACAAGGCTTCAAAAGGTGCCATTTGTAGACTGGCTTGGTAACTGTTGTTGTATGCGAACTCGGCATACTGCAAGCTTTCTTCCCAACTGGTTCCATAGGTGAGAACACATGATCTTAGCATGTCCTCTAGAATTTGGTTCACACGTTCAGTTTGTCCTCCAGTCTGGGGGTGGTATGCTGTACTGAATACTAGTTGAGTTCCCAGAGCTTGTTGTAAATGATCCCAAAATCTAGAGACGAATTGAGTGCCTTTGTCGGATATTATAGTCTTTGGAATTCCATGCAGACAAACTATACGGGAGAGATAAAGTTTGGCAAGCTTCTGACTGGTGTGGGTTGTCTTTAATGGGATGAAATGTGCCACCTTAGTTAATCTATCTGTGATGACCCATATGGCATCATTTCCGTGTCGTGACCGAGGTAGTCCGACAATAAAATCCATTCCAATTTCGTCCCACTTCCACTCAGGTATCCTGTTTGGCTGTAATAGTCCTGCTGGTTTTTGGTGCTCGACTTTAATGCACTGACATGAATCACAACATGGAATGAATGTGGATATATCCCTCTTCATACCGTGCCACCAAATTTTTTCCTGAAAGTCCTTGTAAATTTTGGTTCCTCCAGGGTTGATTGAATATGGAGCGGTGTGGCCTTTGGCTAGAATTTGCTGTTTGAGGTCCTCTATATTTGGTACGCAAAGTCTGTCTCCGTACCATAATATTCCCTTATCGTCTATGACGAATTCTGAATCCTTGCCCAGACTCACTTTTCTTTTTATGCCTTCGATGCTGGGGTGTCCATGTTGAGCCTTCTTAATCTGTTCCATTAGGGTGGGCTGTATTTCCAAATTTGACACATTGCCTTCAGTGACCATCACCAAGTTGAGTTTGGCGAACTCCTGCTGAAATTCAGGTCTCAAGTTCTATAGACTATCGTTGCCCGAGCTGGGGTTTCTACTAAGAGCATCTGCCACTACATTCGCCTTTCCTGGATGGTAGTGAATGCCAACATCATAATCTTTCACTAATTCCAACCAGCGCCATTGTCGTAAATTGAGTTCTGGTTGTGTGAAAATATATTTGAGGCTTTTATGGTCCGTATATATTTCACAATGATTTCCAAGCAAAAAGTGCCTCCACTCTTTGAGTGCATGAATGACGCTGCCAATTCCAAGTCATGAGTAGGATAATTTTCTTCATGCTTTTGTAGTTGCCTGGAAGCGTATGCGACTACTTTGCCTTCTTGCATTAGTACGCATCTGAGGCCCTTCCGGGATGCGTCACAATATACTTCAAAACTTTTGTGTATGTCTGGTACAACCAATACTGGTGCTGTTGTTAATTTCCTTTTGAGTTCTTGGAAACTTTTCTCGCAAGCTTCAGTCCATACAAATTTCTTATCCTTCTTGAGTAAATGTGTCATTGGTTTTGCTATGGTGGAGAACCCCTCAATAAACCTTTGGTAATATCCAGCCATCCCCAAGAAACTTCGTACATTTGTTACGTTGGCTGGTGGTTTCCAGCCAAGTACGGCCTTGACTTTTTCTGGGTCCATGACAACACCTTCTTGGGTCAATACGTGGCCTAGAAAACCAACCTGTCTTAACCAAAATTCACATTTGCTGAATTTGGCGTATAATTGATGTTTCTTTAATTCTCCCAGTACAATTTTGAGATGTTCAACATGTTCTTTTGGTGTCTTAGAGTATACCAGAATATCATCAATGAACACCACAACAAATTTGTCCATAAATTTCATAAACACTTTGTTCATGAGGTGGACAAAATATGCTGGGGTGTTTGTCAGTCCAAACGACATTACTGTAAATTCATATAATCCGTATCTGGAGGTGAATGCTGTCTTAGGGATATCTTCTGTCCGTACTTTTAATTGATGATACCCCGACCTTAAATCAATTTTTGAGAAAACCTTGGCTTGTGCGAGCTGGTCAAATAAATCATTTATCCGTGGCATCGGATATTTGTTTTTGATGGTGACCATGTTGAGTGCTTGATAGTCTATACATAATGTCAGTGCCCCATCCTTTTTCTTGGCAAATAATACTGGTGAACCCCGAGGTGAGGAGCTGGCCCATATAAATCCTTTGTCTAGTAATTCTTTTATTTGCTTCTTTAATTCTACCAACTCGGAGGGTGCCATTCTATAGGGTTTCTTGTAGATGGGGGTGGTTCCAGGTGCTAGTTCAATGATGAACTCTATTTCCCGATCTGGTGGCATGCCTGGTAGTTCTTCGGGAAATATGTCAAGGAACTCACACACCACTGGAACTTTTCTTAACTCTGAAATATCCACCTTGTTCAACCTTGGTTGCCGTGATATTGGTCTTTCTTGAGCTGCAATTTTTATCGTCTTCCCGTGATAATGAGTAAGAATTACAGTCCAATTGAAGCAGTCGATAAATCCCTTGTTGGTGGTTAACCAGTCCATTCCTAGGATAACATCTAGTCCCTTATTTTCCAATACAATGAGGTTTGCCTGAAACTTTAGTCCCTCAATCTCAATAACCACACCTTGGCAGTAACTCTGAGTGATTTGCTTAATCCCGAGGGACTTGATGGTCATGGATTTTTCCAAGGGAAGCATCGAAAAATCATGTTGCAAAGCAAATTTCTTTGAAATGAACGAGTGAGAAGCTCCAGAATCAAACAAAACCCTGGCAGGTATTGTGTTGACAGGGAACGTACCGAGCACGATATCCGGGGCATTCTGTGCTTCCTCCTTGGTCACATGGTTCAAGTGACCCTTCTTGTGATTGTTATTGGGGTTGAAGTTGTTACGTTTGGGTGTTGAATTATTTCCACTGTTGTTCGGCTTGGGGGGCGAGTTTCTTGGCTTTGGGCACTGTTTGGCATAGTGTCCTTCCTCTCCACAAGCGTAGCAAGTAACACCTGGGTGATATGTAAAATCCTTGTCTCTTGCATGAAATTTTTTGCTTGAGCATGGAACAATGGTTGTGATTTGTTCGCTCCAATTTTCTGAAAATCAGTCTTGTTTCGGTTGTTGCGAGCATGAGTAGTCTTGTCCCTTTTGTGCTTGCGAAAATCCTCCAAGCTGCGGCGCTCATTTTCCAATGTAATAGCTTTGTCCACAAGTGTTTTGAAATCCGGAAAGGTGTGTACGACCAGCGGGCATTTAAGTGCTGGTGCCAGAATGTCCAGAAATATTTCCATCTTTTTATTTTCAGTCATATGATCTTCATTGGCATAAAGAGATAATTGAGTAAACTGACTATTGTACTCACTCACTATCATGCTTCTCTGCTTGAGGTCATCAAACTCCCTTTTCTTGATCCTCATAATGCTTCTCGGAATGTGCGCCCCATGAAAACCTTCTTTAAATTCTTCCCAGGTGATGTTATTTTCATTGGGGTGCATGTGTAGGAAATTGTCCCACCATGATGCAGCAGCTCCAGTGAGCTAGTGAGGTGCATAAAGTACCTTCTCACGGTCCGAACATTGTGCAATAATTAACTTCCTTTCAATGTCTCGAAGCCAATCATTGGCCTCAAGAGGTCTATCAGTGTGAGAGAAAACATTGGGGGACGTGTCCTTCTAGCGGCTGGGCGCGGCTCTGGTGAGGTGGAGGAGTGGTGCTGGGTCGAAGGCAAGCTCGAGGCCTCTATTTATAGCCGGCCCAAGGCGGATGCCGAGAACGGGATCACTCCGGCGAGCGATTACGGCGAGGCAGTGGTCGGGCTGGAGGTTTAGGTGACTGGGTACCTTCAGATTGGTTCACTGGTTCCATTCAACAGCTAAGCTTGATCGGATTTGGCCTGCTCCCGTGGCCTCGACGGAACGGAGCTCACGGGCTCATCGGCGGCAGAGAGCACGCTCTGCGCCTCTCAGGCCATGGCGATGGTTCTGCAGCACGCATAGGGAAGAGGACGGACACGCGGAGGCTCCTGGTGGTGTGGGTGGTGCTGGACGGCACCGTATTGCAGGGCTGGCCCCTGCTGGTCACCACGGCGGTTCTGCCACCACGGAAGACGCCGGAGTTGACGTGACACGTCTCCACCGACGCTCGCGGCTGGCCAAACAACCGCGCGGCGCATTGGATAAGAAGAAGGAGCAGTGAGCAACAATCCAAGGCAGCTACTAGCGAGATTGACGAAGAGCCCTGACGAAAACGACACTAACGACTGAACCCAACACTGAACTTCTGAAACTTGAAAGGAACAGTGCCGACCACCTGTTCGACGAAATGATTTATGCACGTGGAAAATTCTTCTAGAGCTGAAACTTGGTGAAGTGATCTCTTGATGCATCTGGAGACTGCCTGAATTATCTCAGAATTTTTGGAAAAGAAAAAAAATGAAATTCACCACAAATGGCAAATCTGGTCCAAACTTGTAGCAAGCAATTTTTGAAAAAATTGTACTGTGGACTAGCAGATCTTGATGGATCTAGGTTGAGGACACTAAGGACTAGCTAGAGGAATTTATTTGGAACCAAAACTCAAAGGAAATCTAGTAGTTCCTTTGTAAATCACTAAGGTCCAAATAAATGGCAGAAAAAGTTTTTGGGTTTAAAATAAATAGAATTAAAATCTAGGGGAAGTTGAACTTTGCTGGACTTGATGCTTGACTTGACCCAAAGTGGGGAGGTGGGTTTTGGAAGAAAGTTTTCAACATAGGTCATGGCAAGAGAGTAATTTTTGAATTGGGAAGAATAAAATTCATAATATATAGGAATTCTTTTAAATAAAAGGAATTGTAAAAAACCTTCCAAAATTATTTGTGTTGAGCCAACACAAGATGAAAAATCTTCAAGACCAAAAATCTAGATTGGGAAGAACTCATGAAATATTTGTCATAAAAAGATTTGAGAAGATGAGCCCCTTTTTTTTGAAAAATTCAAGTGACCTTCTTTAAATCAAATAAAGAAGTTGATAAAAATCAAAACCAAAATTTTGGGGTGTTACATCATGCTTCACCTATTTCTATTTAGAGAGTCAACATGAATTGGTCAATTGCACGGTTAGCCTTAAAATTCTACATAAAACTTGTGGATCACTGAATATGATATGTTTGATTCCTTGCAATAGTTTTGTGATATAGACATGGAATATGTGGGAGGTACTAGTAAATGGTTGTGGTTAGTAGGAATATTGGTGTTAAGATTTGTGATTCCCGAAGCATTCACATATAGTCTCTCGTTATGCTATGAAGTTGGAGCATGATTTATTATTGATTGTCTTCCTTATGAGTGGCGGTCGGGGACGGGCGATGGTCTTTTTCTACCAAGCTATCCCCCTAGGGGCATGCGTAGTAGTATTTTGCTTCGAGGGCTAATAAAATTTTGCAATAAGTATATTAGTTCTTTATGACTAATGTGAGTCCATGGATTATACGCGCTCCTACCTTTCCGCAATTTGCTAGCCTCTACGGTATCGTGCATTTCCCTTTTCTCACCTCAAGAGTCGGTGCAAACTTCGCTGGTGCATCCAAACCATGTGATATGATACACTCTATCACACATAAGGCTTATTATATCTTCCTCAAAACAGCCACCATACCTACCTATTATGGCCTTTCCACAACCATTCCGAGATATATTTCCATGCAACTTTAACCGCTTCCGTTTTGATGACTTGAGCATTCATTGTCATATTGCTTTGCATGATCATATAGCTGACATGGTAGTTGTGGTTCAGCCATTGTTCATCATTTTTTATACATGTTACGCTAGATCATTGCACATCCTAGTACACCGCTAGCGGCATTCATATGTAGTCATATTTTGTTATAGGTATCGAGTTGTAATATGTATTGTAAGTAAACAGAAGTGTGACGACCATCATTATTCATTATTAGAGCATTGTCCCAGTAAGGATTGGATGAAGGAGACTATGATTCCCCCACAAGTCAGGATGAGACTCCAGACCAAAAGAAAAAAAGAAAAAAAGAAAAAAGGAAAGAAAAAAGAAAAAAAAAAGAAAAAAATGAAAGAAAGAAGGAAGAGAAGGGGCATGCTAGTTCCACACTTGTGCTTCAAAGTAGCACCATGTTTTTCATATAGAGAGTCTCCTATGTTGTCACTTTCATATACTAGTGAGAATTTTTCATTATAGAGTTAGACGCACACCCACTTAGTTTTCATATTGAGCTTTCATACACTTGTTGCTCTTAGCGCATTCGTTGCATGGCAATCCCTACTCCTCGCATTGATATCAATTGATGGGCATCTCCGTAGCCCGTTGGTTAGCCGCGTCGATGTGAGACTTTCTTACTTTTTGTCTTCTTTATATTTATCCCTATCATCATACTCTATTCCACCCATGGTGCTATATCCATGGCTTGCGCTCATGTATTGCATGAGGGTTGAAAAAGCTAAAGTGCGTTAAAAAGTATGAACGAATTGCTCGGCTTGTCAACGGGGTTGTGCATGATAAATACTTTGTGTTAAGAAGACAGAGCATGACAAGACTATATGATTTGGTAGGGATAGCTTTCTTTAGCATTGATATTTTGAGAGACACAATTGTTTTTTGGGATGCCTGAGTAGTGATGTCTTTATGCCAAAATATAGACTATTGCTTTGAATCACTTCTGTCTTAATATTCATGCCATGATTACACATATGATCAAGTTTATGCTAATTCCACATCAAAAATTATCTTTTTTTATCATTTATCTACTCGAGGACGAGCAGGAATTAAGCTTGGGGATGCTGATAATTCTCCATTGTATCAATAATTTTTTATTGTTTCATGCCATTATTATACAACCTGCACATACTTTTGGCAACATTTTATATGATTTATTGGACTAACCTATTGATCCAGTGCCAGTTCCTGTTTTTTGCATGTATTTTGTTTCGCAAAATATCCATATCAAACGAAGTCCAAACGTTATAAAAATTTACGGAGAATTATTTTGGAACATATGTGATTTTTGGGACTTGGAATCAATGCAAAGAGGGGCCCACAATCCCGAAAATACACCAGGGAGCGCCCCAGGGGCCAGGCGCGCGGTGGTGGGTTGTGCTCACCTCGTACGTTGGTTGGATCTCTACTTCAGGCGCAACGAAGCTTATATCCAAAAAAAATTGTGTTAAAATCTCAGCGGAATCGGAGTTACGGATCTCCGGGAATATAAGAAATGGTTTTCAGCCAGAAACAGGAACGTGAAACAGAAGATAACAGAGAGGGAGATCCAATCTCGGAGGGGCTCCCGCCCCTCCGCCGCCATGGAGGCCATGGACCATAGGGGGAACTCTCCTCCCATCTAGGGGGGAGGCCAAGAAGAAGAAGGAGGGGCTCTCTCTCCCCTCTCTCCCGGTGGCGCCGGAGTGCCGCCGTGGCAAGGATAGTGACAGCGATCTACATCAACAATCTTGCTACCCTCAACACCAACTTTCTCCCCTCTATGCAGCGGTGTAACACCCCTTCTCCCCGCTGTAATCTTTACTTAAACATGGTGCTCAACACTATATATTATTTCCCAATGACATGTGGTTATCCTATGATGTTTGAGTAGATCTGTTTTGTCCTATGGGTTGATAGATGATCATGATTGGTTTGAGTTGTATATTTTATTTTGGTGATGTCCTATGATGCCCTCCGTGTTGCGCGAACGGATGGATCCCCGCTATAGGGTGTTGTAATACGTTAATGGTTCTCTTATGGTGGGTGGCGTGAGTGACAGAAGCACATGCCCGAGTTTGGGGGTCATTGTGTATGGGATAAAGAGGACTTGATACTTAATGCTATGGTTGGGTTTTACGACCTTAATTATCTTTAATAGTTGCGGATGCTTGCTAGAGTTCCAATCATAAGTGCATATGATCCAAGTAGAGAAATTATATTAGCTAATACCTCTTCCTCATATAAAATTGCAATAATGATCACCCGTTTAGTTATCGATCACCTAAGGACAAATGCCTTTCTTGTTGACAAAAGTTATCTAGTTTTATTGTCTTGCAATTTATTCGTAGTTTTATTCGCGCAAAGTACTCATAGTCTTATACTTGCAAAATAGTTTCATACCTATTTTAGGTAAATCAAACTTCAACTTTGCGTAGAATTGTATAGGTGGTTGATAGAACTTGAGGGAGTATTTGTTCTACCTTTAGCTCCTCGTTGGGTTTGACACTTTCATTTATCAAAAAAGGCTACAAACGATCCCCTATTCTTTCGTGTTATCACACTCGAGCTCCTCTTGGATTTTGTGGCTGCCCATGGATGTCCGGGAGTGTGGCCCAAGCTGGGTGGCGGCTTGATGAAGTGAGAGGAGAGGATGTTGGGCAATGACTAGCTCTGGCGGGGGAGAGGAAGTGAAGTGAATAGATGAGGGGGGGGGGTTAGAGACAGAGAGAGAGAGGATTCTCGAAAACTAAGGCTATGTGATTGGGCCACGTGATCCATACTGAGGTGATTTGTCCGCCGCACAACCCCATACCATCCCGCCCATACATGTGAGAAGATTTGAAGAAAACTGAGCAAATAGGAAATAGGGGAGATTTGGTTTTGTCCATTTTATCCGTAGCAAACAAGTAGGGAGAGAGAGTAGGGGGCACCCTTTAAGATGCCCTTAGTTGTTGGCTCCAATTACCAACACCATACCTGCGATTATTTATCATTTAAGTAGAAAATAATGAGGCCGAGCCTCATACAATTTGCTTATGTTAGAAAGAAAGCAGCCAGATGAAAGAGGTAGAAAGAACTCCAGGGCGAGGGTCTTCTTGCCTCCCGCTGGACCCCCGTAGATCCGCCTTGTCTTCGGTGGCGTTAGGGCCATGGAGACACGGTGGACCTCGACCCTTGCTGGTGGGAGGGCTCCTGCTCCATTTTAGGGTCTTTGTTTAGGGTTAATTAGGGTTCATGTCCTATTCAGGAAGTCGAGACGGCGGCGGCTTCTCGTAGTTGGAATAAGGCCCTCTCCGCCTAATCTCTTTTACGATGTTGCTCACAATGTCGTCGGAAGCCATGTGGAGGTGTGTCTCCGGCGGATCACATGGGATTCGGTCGGTGTTTGTCTTTGGTGGATCTTCATGGATCCAATCTTGGTGCGTCTACGTTCGTGTGTCTACAAGTTGGACTCTTCCGATCTACATTTCTCTTCATCAACGACGATTGCTATCCTGGCGCGCTAGTCCTGTGGGGCCTTAGCACAAAGACTTCCCTACTATCTACTAAAACAAGTTTTGTGCAGCTCTGGTGAAGGAGGGGCGATAATGGTGGTGCGCCTTCAGCTCGCTCCAACGCTTGTATTCATCGTTAGGTGGTCGATGGACCTTGATGTAATTTTTATTATTTCTGGTTTTCTTTGTACTATCATGACATTTGATGAATAGATTGAAAGTTTTCTCGCAAAAAAACAAATAAACTAAATGGGAGCTTGTTTGCGTGCAACCGTGCATCAAGTTTAATTTTCGTCCACTTTTCAGTAACAAGCTTAGAAAATGATCGATCGAGATGCTGTAAAGCTAATTAACCGTGCAATTGCTATTTTCACGGGTCAATAGCTCCTATGCGACACATTTCATGTGAATTGGAAGGAGTGCGACGTAGTTGCCAGAAATAGCTCTTGTGCACCGTCTTACATGGCAATAATAGCCCCAATACGACCAAGTGGTTAACACACGGGTCCGGTCGTCAACGGGACTGCGGTTAAGGTAAAAACAGGGGGTCAAACTAATGGTGGTGGGTCCCACTTGGCAGTGCATCGATTCCCCGCCGGACTGAACACGTGCTTCTCCCTTGCTTCTAGTTGCTGCTCTCTTCTTCGTTCTCATCGGCGGGGGCGGCGGCGACGACGGCCATGGCTGCGCATGTGGTGAGTGTATTCGGCATCATTTCCCTCTGACTTGAGTTAGATCTGACCAAGTGAGCCTCCTTTTGCCCCTATTTTCCACGAGATCCACATTGTGGAGGTGGGTGAGACTGGGGAGTGGCGATGGGGCGGCGTTGGGCTGAACCAGATGGAGCCACGAGAGACTACGTCGACCAGTTAATCACCCTATCCAACCTCTTCAACCCTGAGATGTGTGCCTCGTCTGCTTCCGCTGCCTCACAGTACCCGCCATTGATAAACAGGGGGAATGTTGCTCGTACCTTCGAATTTAGTATTGAATTCTTACCATCTAAAGAAAAGCTCATTGATGGTAGCATGCGAGACATAGAGAGAGATACAATTGTGAAATGGGAGGTTGAATTTGAAGAGATTGATCCACAGCAAATACAGAGCATGGAAGAGATGGCCGTGAGGAATGTTGTGGAGAAAATTGGGGAAATTATTAATTGGGGTCTAGAGCAAGAGGTGGCATCGGTATGGTTTGATAATTGGAAGGGTGAGTATGTGAGAATTGAGAATGGTGAAGAGATGGTTGATGAAATCGATCGGCAAGACGGCTGGGCAAGAAAACAGACTACCTTTCATGCAGAGCTCGTTGATCTGAAATCAGATTCTAAGGTTGGATATGTGCCCTCAAAGTTGGCTTCGCAGATGGTAGATGATGATTGGGCTTCACAAAGACAGATAATGCCCATGTTTATGGGTGAACTGACAGTAATAGAGGGGGCCGAGCAAGATGCAGAAGAGGGATGTGATGGTGCTGCAAGGGTTGTTTGTGTTGATTGGAATTTAGTACAATTAGAAGACACTACTGATTTGGTCATTGCACCAATACCTGACACTAAGATGGCCAATTTTTTTGGCATTCCAGTAGATCCAGTAGATGATCAAGATGAGGAAGATAGGGATGAATCGAGTTTGCCTAATGATCCTAACATAGATGCTTGTGAAGATGTGGATGGAAAGCTGATGAAAGATGCTGCAGATGATGTAGATGTTGCACATGATGATGAGCTTGTAAGTGTGTATGACAAAGAAAATCATGTTATTGAAGTAGGCAAGTTGTTCCCAAGCATGAAGGAGTTTAGGATGTGTTTCAAGACTTATGCAGTCAAACATGAGTTTGATGCCAAGACTATGTGGACTGACAAAAAGAAATTTTATGCAAGGTGCAGAGCTTTTGATGGAAGCGTCAAGCTTGCAAGTGGTACATATCTGCTAGAATTCAACCTGATGGAAGTACCATTAGGGTTAATAAAATCCCAAATCCACATACCTGTATTACAAGTTCACATAGAGTATCAACCATGACATCACATCTTTGGATTGCAGAAAATATCACTCCAATTTTAGCCAAGAAACCAAACACTACAACAAAGAAACTCAAAGTGGACTTGGAAAAGCAGTACCCCATTAAGGTGAAGTATACCACAGTGTGGAAAGCAAAACAGAGCGCAATGAAAGAATTATATGGTGATTGGGCAAATACTTTTAGGATGCTTTATAACTTCAAAGCAGAGGTGGAAAAGAGGTCACCTGGCAGTGTTGTGGAGATAGATACTGAGGTAACAGAGGATGGTAGAGTTCTTTTCTCCATGTTCTTTATGGCTTAAAGCATTGCATTGATGGCTTCAAAGTAGGGTGCCATCCATATTTGAGCATAGACTCATCTTTTTTGACAGGCAAATGGAATGGTCAATTGGCAGCATGCAATGCTTTAGATGGACACAACTGGATGTTCCCTATTGCTATTGGTTTGTTTCAGTCAGAGACAGAGGTTTCTTGGACATGGTTCATGATGCAGTTGAAAAGATGCATAGGTCCAGTGTCACCTTTGGCAGTACACACAGATGCATGTAAAGGGCTAGAAAATGCAGTGAAGAATGTTTTTCCTCATTGTGAGCGGAGGGAGTGCTTTGGCCATATGTGGATGAATTTGATCAAAAAATTCAAAGGGGAGGAATTTGGGAGAATGTGACCACCAGCAAGATCTTACACCAAACAAACACATTCATATCATCTTGATAAGATAATAACATAATGCAGTGAGTTTGGTCCATGGTTGAACACCTATCATTCTCTATTGTGGTACAGGTCAGGATTTAACACTGCCATCAAATGTGATCATATCAACAATAACTTGGCAGAAAGTTTTAACAACAAGATAAATCAGTTGAAGAACTTGCCTGGGCATGACATGGTTGACCAAATCAGGATCATGATCATGCGCATGTGGGAATTGAGAAGAAGGATTGGTGATTGTCTGCAAGGGGATAAGCTTCCTGCAGTGGTACAATAGGTGGTGAACAGGAGCAGAAATCTTGCACATTTGTCTGTGGAAAAATCTTCATTGTGGGGTGCTGAAGTTAGAGATACCAAGACTGAGAGGAGGCATGTTGTTAACACTGAGTTGCATGACTGCACTTGCCTCGAGTGGCAACACACCTGGAAACCATGGGACCATTCCATTCTTTTCTTGGCCTCCCAACCCAAAATAAACATGCACCCATATTTGCATGAATATTACTCAGTGGCAAGATTCAAGGCTGCATATACAACTCCAATTCCAGCACTTACAGATCAGTCTTAGTGGCCTGAAGTGGAAATTGAATTTTCAATGTGTCCTCCCCTCACAAAAAGAAAGGCTGGCAGGCATAAAGAGAGTAGATTCAAGGCATGGTTTGAGAAAGATGGGAGTAGTAAAGGGGGAAGGGGAAGAAGGATGCAAAGCCAAAAAGGTCCCAAAAAGGTAACAAAAATAGATGCAAGTTGTGCCAGGAACTTAGGGACCGAAAAGGATCTCCAAAATGTCGTTACACTCCTGAAAGGCCAAAGTATGTTTACGTTTGTGTTTTTTTTATTTGGGTGTTGTTTTTAATTACTAGCAAAATTAGAAGCTTTGTTTTCCAGGAGGAAGCGTGGAGGTCAACCCCTTGTTGTTGAATATTGTTGGGCAATAAAAAAGGCAAGAATCAATGGCTGTAGAAAAAAGAGAAATTTTGGTGATGAACCAGAGTTGGATGATGCTGAGGTGCAACATGAGCAAGAGTTGGATGATGTTGTGATGCAAAATGATCAAGATTTGGATGATGTTGTGGAAAATTAGGTAGTCTTTGATCTTCTGATGCATCATGAGCAACATTTGGATGATGATGTGCTGCCCAATGTGGTGCAAACTGAAGCTGTTGCGGCAGATGTTCTGCAAACTGAAGATGTTGCGGTAGATGTTCCGCAAACTGAGCCTATATTGCAAGTTGTATTACCAATTGAAGCTACTAGAGTTGATGTTGTGCAAACTGAGCCTCATGTAGATGTTGTGGTGCCAATTGAAGCTGTCCCATCTAGTCCAGTTACGAAAACCAAGACTTTGAGTGAACTAGGTGTGGTAGGATCAAAAAGTGGTAAGAAGAAGAAGTGAAAACTTCCTTTGTCAAACTTGTTTAATGGTGATGTGTGATGTAGAATAACAAACTTGCCTCAATTTGTGTACAATGGTATTTGTGTAATGCTATTCAAATTCTGGCTGAATTTCAAATTTGACCCAAAATTCAAATTTGAAATTGTTTAGTACGTGGTATTGATGTTACAATGCTTTCTCAAATATTAGTCATATATAAGCATGTTAAGCGATCAATCCGAGCACTTATTGTTGATGTGAAACACTAGTAACGAAAAATGGGCTCCAATTGAGCTCCGAAGCTAGGCTAAACACCCCATTTGTAAGTAAGCAAATTTTTTCGACCTTTTCTAAATGAGCCAAAAATCAAAACTTGACATCTAGTGTGCAAATATAGGGTCCATGCCCAATATGAGATCATTTGGATAAATTATGACATGCTTAGCCCTAAACCCTAGCTTGAACCCCATGCAACCTCGTTCATTATAGCTATGTTTTGTGAAGGGTTTTTCATGAAAATACCCATAGAGCAAGTTTCTTAATTTTCCCAGCAACTCACTCACATAAAACGATGATGAGTGCAAGTTTCATAATTTTTGATTTTTTTGAATTAGTTATGCTCAACCCTAGCCCTCAAAACCCCATCTGAAACCACGCACCCTTCCGCACCGCTTGATCTCTGTTAGTGGACGGCCTGGATCAGGCGCTAGGGATACGTCACTGATCCGTGTGAGGCTCTGTGATTGGCTGCAGTCGACAATGCTAGATCACTGGATAACCCCCCGCCTCAACTCTGGATCGCTGGATCACTTCGCGTTCTATAGTGTGGATCAGCATGTAGTGCTACACGTCAGCGATCCACGCGCTACGCTCTGATTTTCTGGATTAATAAACACATTTTTTGCGCTGCAGCGAGTGGGCTTGCCGTTGGGCTCTGGTGAAAGAAGCCCACCCTTTGGACCTTTGGACCGAACCACGCCTCCTCTAGCCAGGCCCTAGCCAGCAGGCTACTTTGCCGTGCTCAGAGCCTACGATGCATGCATGCACGGGCGGCACACACACAGAAAGCGGGACAGTGTGACCCCTTGACCCCCGTCCGATGGCATAGACGCATGCACCTGTGTGAAACGTCGCAGCTGGGCTATTGATGCATGGGCACCCCCCATTGATGCATGGAGCCTTTGGTTTCCCTTTCCCATGCATGTGTACACACTCCCGATGCCACCAAACGCCGCCCGGTCAAAACAAAAAACACGTCGCACTATGGCTATTTAAGCCATACCTATCGTCTTCCTCTCCCTCCTCATCTATACCCCAACCCCATCCTCTCACATCTGGCCCCATCCGCCCTCCTTCTTCCTTCTTCTCCACAAAGTAGAGGGTCCTGAAGCCACCATGCAGTACAATAGCCCAACCTACCGCTACCCCCCACCGTGCCGGAGAGGCTCTATCTCGCTGGCGTCTATGTAGAGAACACCCTTAGGGTGTGGGCAATCTCAAGGTGGAGGGGTGCAAGGGAGTTCACGCAGTTCTTCCTTTCGGCCGGCTACCGCCACCTCCCCCCGGGCTCTCCAACTATGTTCCATGTCGAGGAGGTCAATCACAATGGCGTTGTGGTTGGGCTCCTCGCTACATTCACCAACCCTTTCGACGCCTTCCACCTCCTCGGCCGAGTGTTTTGGTGTGGGTGTGAGTTTATTGCTTTCATCACTCACAACATTTTCATCGACTTCAACAACATCTTCCCCACCCATAACGACATGCACACCCTCCCGTACCCAATCGACAACCAGCAGTGAAGGGCGCCCGAAGGAGCGAGGTGGCGTTCGCCAAGAGTAGGAGAAGGAGAAGAACCCCATTTGGTGCCCCCGATCTATCTAGCTATCTATATATCATTTTAGTATTTTAAGTTGTAATAGTTTATGTTTGTGTGCTACTATTATTAAGTTGTAAGGCTATGCTATCTATGTCGTGGAACTATCGGTTGTGCTACTATTTATATTGTTGTTGGTTTTCTTATTTTCATATTTTTGTTTTGTGCTATTATTTGTGGGTTGCTATGGGTTGTACCCGTTTCGTACTATTATTTGTGTGTTGCCTTGTGTTGCTACACCCCATTCACCACGCCACACAAAAGGTCTTCACAATGTTGGCCAAATCATGAGTCATGATCCACATACTCACAAAGTGGTGTATCTAGTTTTTGTTTTTTCCTATCTAGTTTTTGTTTTTTCCCAATCATGAGTCGTGACCCACATATCCAAAAAATCATATATTGGTGTGCTGCATGTGGGCATGCATGTATCTAGGCCCTGGCTATTTAGGGCCACCCTAGCTAGCCAATATTGGTTTAAATTTTACCTCTGCCCAATATTTTCAGAGCAAAACAGGAACATTTTCTTGGACCTATTTCAACCGAATTTTAACATGATCATTTCCAAAAATGATTTCTAAGGCTTTCACATATCCCCATTTAATTTGGGTTTCATGGAACCATAGACATGAATAAAAAGAATCACAACAAATATGTAAAGAAAAACAAAAAAGTACAATACATACAGCCCAACATTTATTCGACAGAAAAATTTGGCTAAAGAAAAAACAAGTAAAGAAGTACATGTTTGTTAAAGGTTTATTTGCCGAAGCAACATTTTATTTTGATTTAGTCGAAGCATTTTTTTTAACATGGGTGCCTCTATGCTATAAAAATGGGCTGGTGCCCCTACGCGGGTGGGCTTTTCTCAATTTGGGCCTGGTTATTTTCTTACGACCCAACATCCATTCGGCAGCAAGATTTGTTGTTTCTAAATTGGGGGGGGGGGTGCACTCTGTTAACTGAAGAATAAGAACAGAGCATGAACACTGAATATTTCTGCTTCGATTCAGTTATAAGAACTTGGCATGGCGCACATATCGCATCCTATGCCCTGACAGACCTAAATGCCCCCTCTAATGATGGATGAATAGAAAATAAAACATAAACAGAGCAATGACACAACAATAAAACCCCCTGCCATGATATTTGCTTGTTTCTGGAAATTGATCATCTCCATTTGATTTTTCTTGATCTTCTTCAGTTCCTTGGTCAGTTGAGACTCCAAGTGCGGTTCAGCATGGGTAGCATTGCGCGCATAGCTCGCCATCGGCACGACTCTGCCCGCCCCTCTGTCCGAGCTCCCAAAATTCTCCATCTGCGGCACCCCGCCCAAATTGAGCTCCTAGGTTGCGGCCCCGCTCGAATCAACGTAGCCCTCGAACTGAATCCTCTCAACATAATCATCCATCCACTTGAAATGTGTAAATTTCTTCAGGATCTGAAAACAACAATATGAGCCCTAAATTCAAAATTCAAGGGGAAAAACAAAATATGGAGAAATCAGAGCAAACGACAGTGAAAGAACGGGCTAAGAACTGAGATCTAACCTTGCCATCCCTTTCTGCCATTGATTTGCTCAAGCACTTCACAAATTTCCGTCCAAGATTTCCATTCTCATCAGTCCTACTGACCCACTGTTTCAGAGGCTCTGGCCATGGGCATGACAGGCACCTTGTGAACGGCACTAGACCATACTAATGCCATTTTGAGTGTGTGGCGAAGGAGGTGGACATCTGGACTAGGTCGCCGGAGAAGAGGAAGAATGGGGAAAGGGGAAGCAATGGGCGGCGGCGGGTGGACGGGCACGGGCGAAGAGGTGGGTCCCGACGGCGGGCGGACGGGTAGGGGCGAAGAGGTGGGTCCCGTGCTTACTGGACAAGTGGTGGGTCCCGCGCTTATGTGGATAAGTTATGGGTCCAGCCCATAACAACTAATGAGGGCATCAGTTCAGCTTAAGGGCTATATCGTGTCTTCTATTTTCTCGCTCAAAAGTGTCATTCCAAAGCCATTTTCGTCAACAACATTGCATTCCTTCCAATTCTCATGAAAGATGTCGCACATGAGCCATTGACCCCATTTTCAGACAGCTTGAACTTTGCACGAGGATGCACACTCGGCACCGTGTACGCGGTACGTGACACGAGCCAAATTAAGAAGCAAAACGAGCACGCAAGCAAATTAAGAAAGAAAAGAGGCACACAGTTTCACGAGGGAAACAAAAAAAATGCGCGTTGCGCGCGCGCGGCAACCGCCGCATCCACTCGAACCGCGCGCTAACTCCCGCTCCTCGGCGCATATAAACCCCTCCCCCGCCGTCGTCGAGATCCCTCCCAACTTCCCCACAAGCCGCGCCTACTATACTCTCACCAGCGATCCAGGCCTTTCCTTGGACAGTACCCTCCAGCGATTCGCCATGGAGTACGACGGCGACTTCGACGTCGAGCAGTTCCTCGACCTGGACGCCTTGGACAAAGAGGAATTCATGGTTTCCGCGGCCCAGCAGGATCCTCTGGCGACTCAAGTCGTCAATCCAGATACACTGCCCGACGCAAACGACGGCTATTTCGACATCGAGCAGTTCCTCGACCTCGACGCCTTCGAAGAAGAGAATTTCATGGTTCACACAGCCATCACCGCCGAACCCCAGCAGGATGCTCCGGCAACTCATCTCCTCATGCCACATACGCTGTCCAACGACAAGGATGGTCAGGCTCAGGTACGTACTTCAGCCTGCTGTGGCATGTGTCCTACGATTACGTCCGTGCCTCTTGTCTTGTGTAATCAAATTTTTTGTCACATGCAATTTCAGGCCCCGGCGCCACCGCCCGTCCAACACCAGCAAACACCGGGCGAGTCGTCCGCCTGTGGCTTCGACGGGCAGATGCTGATGCCGCCGCCCCTCGCTCACGCTCAGCCCAATATCCAGAGGGCGACCTCCGATCACGTGCCGCAAACGGCCATCCTACACCAACAAATGCTAGGCCAGCCGACCCCTTCTTCCCCAGACAGCCTTCAGCTGATGGACCCTGAGTTCTTCGCGCGGCATGGTCATTATGACATTGCGGAGGTGCTCATCGGAGACAAAGTAAACCAAACAGGAGGCAGCGGCGCCACTGGTGCTCCCGACGTTGGCCTCATGGAGCACCAACTGAACCAAACAGCCGGCAGCGGGGCCAATGATGATCCAAACGTTGGCCCCATGGAGGACAAACTATACCAAACTGGTGGCAGCGGTACCAATGGCGCCCCCAAGGTAGGCTCCATGGAGGTCGATGAAGAAGGATTCGTGCCTCTCCTTCCTGGGCGACTGCAATGCACCGACTGCTTTGTCGTCAGGGAAATCAGGTGCCGAAATGGTAAGCATGCATGCATGCATTCACTCACTCAGCTTATACTATATTTCCTGCGGATGAGACTTGACTGCTCCCTCCTCGTGTGCCCATCCGTGCTCCCGCATACGTGGCTTGATTTGATTGGAACAAAATAAGATCTGGCCCCACCCCCTTAAAATCAGGAGGGGAAATGATTAGATTAGAAAGGAAAAAGGAAAAAAGACAAACGTAGAATGAGGTGGGAGCATGGATGGAAGCATGGGGAGAGAGCAGGCAAGCCGGATCCATTTCCTGCAAAACACTTGTCGCAACTTTAACTCATTTCATCCTGGATAAATTTCTAGTACGTACCTTGCAAGCTGATCGCAACATTCATTTCTTGATAAAATTTCCAAATGTAATTTTGCAGAGACTCGACTATTCCACCTCTTTCTCCATGCCAGTAAGACTCGTGGAACGTTTGAACATGCTATCCTTGATCGCCATTACATTGGCGAACAGACCACGACCGAATACATAAAGTAAGTGTCTCAGACTCATTCATTAATTATAGGTTACTCATGCTAATTATCCCTGAAATGCATGTAGCAACCCTAATTTCGTTTCATCCTATTTTCAGTTTGCGCCGCCACGCTGGCGAGTGGGTGCTCAAACTCATGGCAAGCATCGTTATGTCGGAGCGAGCGATGTGTACAGTTGAGGACTCCAACGAAGCCCCACTGAATTTAAACATCAACTGGCCTCCAGTAGCTAATGACGCATACCAGCAGAAGGAAATATCAATGCTGTTGTCGATCTTGAATGGCCACACTGACGAAAATGGTTTGTAATCCATGAATATGTTCTGACTTTTTCGCGCACAAAATCCATTTGTGCATCAACGATTATAATTTTTTATGTATGTTCCAGTTGAAGCATCGGCGCCACCACTACCTCCAGCAGCGCAGCCACCAGCCATGGGGGCCGCTCCAAATGTCAACCTCTTTTCTAAGACAACAACGCCTCATATTCCCGAGCCTATCCCAGTCATTCAAGAACAGCAGTCTAGTGAGAATGCTTTGGTGCACTCAAGCAGGCCCACTAGGGAGCAAGAAAGAATGATAAGGAGGAGCAAGGAGCAGGAGGTGCGGCGCTACCTGCGCGAGCAAAAGGAGAAGGCCCTAAATGAATTGGATATATCTTCCGCCGTCAGGCTGTTTTGTCGTAGGAATGGTCTCACCCAAAGATTGCGCTGGGTACGTAATTGTGCATATATGTTCTATATTCCATGAGCAGTACGTATTGCATATAAATGTTGAATACATTTTATGTGTCATTTAATTTCCTCTGCAGATTAGGACAATCAACAGAAAAATCATCGACATGGAGGAGAGGGCAATTAGCTTCACACTGGAAAGACTGATGTCAATCAGAGACAGTGTGCATGGATATGTGATTGAGAAGGAAGACCTAATAGCCGAAATTACAAGTCTTATGAAGAAGGAAAGGGAGAGCAAAAATGATCACGAAGCTGGTTCCTCTGTCACCAAGAAGAGTCGCGTGGCGCTATAATTAATGCCCTACTATAATAATTTTGGTCTAGAATTGTTACTTAGTTATTTGTACTCCCCTGTCCCAAAATTCTTGTCTTACATTTGCCTAGATACGGATATATCTAACACTAAAATATTACTAGATACATCCGTATTTAGACAAATCTAAGACAAAAATTTTGGGACGGAGGGAGTATATCTTTCAAACGGAGATGTGTTGTACCGAAGTAAACATGCCAGCATGTTGCACTTGTTGGCTATTTAACATGGGAGAAATTTATATTTTTTTATAAGAACTAGGATACTGGCCTCTCTTTTGCAAGAGCAAAATCCTACCGTATTTTCAAATTTCATTTTACCAGATGACTCTTGACAACACACAAATTAAAGTGCAGTAAATTACAACATTTTCCCCTGATGATGGTTCCATATATTGGTGTCCTAGGTGTAGGGAAATGACGCCAATCTACCCCACTAATGGTTAAACGTACTATGGTAGTGTACGGGAGGTTCTGCCGCAAATGAAAATTGCTCGACGATAGAAAGATATCAATCTCAGCACCTCTTTTTGATTTTTCAATTTTCTTGAAGTACTAAATGATAAAAATCTAAAATGCAAAGGTTGTTCCATCAAGGCAAACCTAATTGAGGCTTCCTGTTTAGCTGTTTCTGTTCTGTTTTTTCTTTTACGTAAAATATTAAGAATAGCTGAAGTTTGCTAAGATTTGCTTTTGGATTGTTGATTTTCTGATGTGGCGTAAAGCAGTAAATGTTCATGTTTGCATCATGTCACATGGGAGTTTAATTTAGCTCATGCCATGTTTTTCTTCTTCTCTTTCCGTGATCCAAAAAACTGAATATTGTATAAGCAATTTTCATTATGAATGAAAATGTGGGCTTGTTGAGCTCCTTAATTCAAAAAGGAAAAACAAATCACTGTACCTTAACTTTTGACAGTTTTTTATCCTTTTTGCATGCAAAGCGCAAGGGCGGTGAAAATAGCCTTTGTACAAGGTGATGGAGAAAACCACTTGCACTGGGTTTTCTAACATCACACTAGAACGATGAATCATCAAATGAATGATGAAATCAACACAGGGGAATGGTACATCTGCAGTGGGGTCACATACAAGGTGAAAGAAAGTCGTATTGCCTCTTCATCTGATGTGACATGATAAAGAAGAGTAATTCTCTAGGTGCTAGAATATGGTATATATATTATTGTTATTTACTGCTAATAAGTGGTTAGATAATGACGAAACAGAAGAGGTAAATATTGTTATCGTTCTAAGAAGAGAAAAGTAGGCTTTTGGTCCTTCAAATTTCCTAAAAGTATAGATTTGGCCCCTCAATATTCTTTTGGTACACATTTGGTCCTTCAAGTCTCAAAACTGGGTAAGTTTAGTCCAAAACCACATTTTGACCACTTTAACCGGTTTGACCGCCTAGACTTTGATCGGGTTTGAAATGATGAACAGTTAAATCAGAAAATAAATATTAAAAAAAACTGAAATTTGCATGCGTGTTGTGCATGGGAGCATATTCACTAGTAGAAAAAGGGGCTTTCGTTCGGCCTGGCCAGCCCATTAGTCCCGGTTCTTCCATGAACCGGGACCAATGGATGCATTTGTCCCGGTTCGTGAGCCCAGGGGCCAGCCGGGGCCTCGTGGGCATTGGTTCCGGTTCGTTTGGACCCATTTGTCCCGGTTCTAGGCACGAACCAGGACCAATGGGCCTCGCTCCTGGCCCAAAAACATTGGTCCCGGTTATTGGCTCAAACCGGGACAGAAGGCTGGGCTTTAGTCCCGGTTCCAGCCACGAACTGGGACAAATGAGTTGCCTATATATACCACGTCGCCGCAGCAGAGCACTCCACAGTGCTCTGTTTTTTCTGGCCGGCGAGGAGAGGGCATTTGGGTGCTCTAGCTCACCTCCTATGCACACAAGGTGTTCGATGAAATGCCCGAGCCACGCTAGTTAAGCTTTCTCCTCTTGAAGCTCGACCTCCAAGCTCCATTTTCCCCGAGATTTGTCTAGGTTTAGCGGTCCGTCACGTCCCGTCCCTGTCTTCACCGCCGTCGATCGCCCGCGCCAATCTCGTCGCCTGCACCACCGTGGTGAGCCTCTTATCTTCTTCTGAAAGAAAAAAATTCTTACTTTAGATAGATACTTCTCTAATTTTCTTCCTTTTATTATTGCTTGCTATTATATAGTGCGATGGTTTTGGTATCCGCCCCCGTCGGCCCTCGTCCTGGCTATGATTCAGATGTGGTATATATATTATCTTTTATAACTATTTGGTTCATTTATTGTTTATGACAATTATGCCCATCAAGTTGACATAGATTTTATTTATGTAGGAGATAGTTGAACCGGAAATTCCAACCGACCCTATTGTCGAGAGGTTAAATTTAGTTGAAGAAGAAAACAATTACTTGAAGGAAAAAATAAAAAAATTGAGGAGGAGAAGATGATATTGGAGTTGCATGTTGCGGATGTCGTCGATGATCACAAGATCAAGATGGATGCAATGCGGTTGAAGATTAGAAAGATTAGAAAATATGTCATTCATACCGAGGCTTGGTATCATTATGCCGTTGGATCAAATTTTACCTTGGTTGTGCTTATGATCGCATTTGTTGTTGCATTGAAAGGTTTTACATAGTTTCAATGTATGGTTTAACTAGATGCTCTGGAGAGTTATATGTTGTTCAATGAAAACTATGTATGTACTTTGTTTTTAATGTGATGATGAACTTCTATTAATTTGGTCACTTATCTATTCATGAGAGCTATATGTACTAAATTGATGGTGTGGCTTTGAATGGTGCATTTTGAACACAGAAAAAGTATGGAGTTAAAATAAGTTCAAAAAAAAATGAAATCCCTTTGTAACAGACGAGTTTCCGTATGAAACCCTGATACTTCGAAAGAGATTGTCCATTTTGTACACGAAGTGCATCCAGTTTTTGCCGTAAGCTTCTCTACTTTCTTGAACATGCTATGTGGGTGAAATGAAGATACCATGCCAACTTTCAACCTTTTCAGAGTTCATTTGTAGTGCTTTTCAATTTCAGGGTCTTATAGCTGAAAATAATAAGTAAATGCATGAACAATAACAAATGAAGTCAGAAAGGGTTGAAAATTGATGATGTGGCTTTGAATGGTGCATTTCGAACACATAAAAAGTATGGAGCTCAAACAAGTTCAAAAAATGAATCCCCTTTGTAACAGACGAGTTTCCGTATGTAACTTTGATACTTCGAAAGAGATTGTCCGTTTTGTACACGAAGTGCATCTAGTTTTTGCTGTAAGCCTCTTTACTTTCTTGCACATGCTATGTGGGTGAAATGATGATACCATGCCAACTTTCAACCTTTTCAGAGTTCATTTACAGTGCTTTTCAATTTCAGGGTCTTATAGCTAAAAATAATCAGTAAATGCATGAAAAATAATAAATGAAGCCAGAAAGGGTTGAAAATTAATGATGTGGCTTTGAATGGTGCATTTTGAACATAGAAAAAGAATGGAGTTCAAATAAGTTCAAAAAAATAAAATCCCTTTGTAACAGACGAGTTTCCCTATGAAACTCTGATACTTCGAAAGAGATTGTCCGTTTAGTACACGAAGTGCATCCAGTTTTTGCCGTACTTTCTTCCACATGCTATGTGGGTGAGATGATGATACCATACCAACTTTCAACCTTTTCAGAGTTCATTTGTAGTGCTTTTCAATTTCAAGGTCTTGTAGCTGAAAATAATCAGTAAATGCATGAAAAATAACAAATGAAGTCAGAAACTGTTGAAAATTGATGATGTGGCTTTGAATGGTGCATTTTGAACACAGAAAAAGTATGGAGTTCAAATAAGTTCAAAAAAATGAATCCCCTTTGTAACAGACGAGTTTCCGTATGAAATCCTGATACTTCGAAAGAGATTGTCCGTTTTGTACACGAAGGGCATCCATTTTTTGCCGTAAGCCTCTCTACTTTTTTGCACATGCTATGTGAGTGAAATGATGATACCATGCCAACTTTCAACCTTTTCAGAGTTTATTTGTAGTGCTTTTCAATTTCAGGGTCTTATAGCTGAAAATAATCAGTAAATGCATGAAAAATAACAAATGAAGTCAGAAAGGGTTGAAAATTGATGATGTGGCTTTCAATGGTGCATTTCGAACACATAAAAAGTATGGAGCTCAAACAAGTTCAAAAAATGAATTCCCTTTGTAACAGACGAGTTTCCGTATGAAACTTTGATACTTCGAAAGAGATTGTCCGTTTTGTACACGAAGTGCATCTAGTTTTTGCTGTAAGCCTCTCTACTTTCTTGCACATGCTATGTGGGTGAAATGATGATATCATGCCAACTTTCAACCTTTTCAGAGTTCATTTGTAGTGCTTTTCAGTTTCAGGGTCTTATAGCTAAAAATAATCAGTAAATGCATGAAAAATAATAAATGAAGACAGAAAGGGTTGAAAATTGATGATGTGGCTTTGAATGGTGCATTTTGAACATAGAAAAAGTATGGAGTTCAAATAAGTTCAAAAAAATAAAATCCCTTTGTAACAGACGAGTTTCCCTATGAAACTCTCATACTTCGAAAGAGATTGTCCGTTTAGTACACGAAGTGCATCCAGTTTTTGCCGTACTTTCTTGCACATGCTATGTGGGTGAGATGATGATACCATGCCAACTTTCAACCTTTTCAGACTTCATTTGTAGTGCTTTTCAATTTCAAGGTCTTGTAGTTGAAAATAATCAGTAAATGCATGAAAAATAACAAATGAAGTCAGAAAGGGTTGAAAATTGATGATGTGTCTTTGAATGGTGCATTTTGAACACAGAAAAAGTATGGAGTTCAAATAAGTTCAAAAAAATGAATTCCCTTTGTAACAGACGAGTTTCCGTATGAAACCCTGATACTTCGAAAGAGATTGTCCGTTTTGTACACGAAGGGCATCCAATTTTTGCCGTAAGCCTCTCTACTTTCTTGCACATGCTATGTGGGTGAAATGATGATACCATGCCAACTTTCAACCTTTTCAGAGTTCATTTGTAGTGCTTTTCAATTTTATGGTCTTATAGCTGAAAATAATCAGTAAATGCATGAAAAATAACAAATGAAGTCAGAAACTGTTGAAAATTGATGATGTGGATTTGAATGGTGCATTTTGAACACAGAAAAAGTATGGAGTTTAAATAAGTTCAAAAAAACGAAATCCCTTTGTAACACACGAGTTTCCGTATGAAACCCTGGTACTTCGAAAGAGATTGTCCGTTTTGTACACGAAGTGCATCCAGTTTTTGCCGTAGCACTATCTACTTTCTTGCACATGCTATGTGGGTGAAATGATGATACCATGCCAACTTTTAACCTTTTCAGAGTTCATTTCAAATGATTTTCAATTTGAGAGTCTTATAGCTGAAAATAATCAGAAAATCATGAAAATTTAATAGCAAAAAGAATTATCATAAAATAAAATAAATAAGTAATTTGAAACAAAATAATATAAACTTTAATAAAATTTATAAGTAGAAACAAAATAAAATAAAATACATAAAAATTATGAAACTAAAATTATCATAGTATTTTCTGTTCAAAACATTATAAGCAACCTCTAAAATTTATGAAACTAAAATTATATAAAATTATGCAACTAAAATTATCAAAGTATTTTCTGTTCAAAATCATTAAAAGCAAAAAAAAAATCATAAAGAACTTTTTTAAGTAGAAACTTTAATAGCAAAAATAATTACCATAAAATAAAATAAATAAATAATTAGAAACAAAATAAAATAAAATAAATAAGTATTTTGTTGTAAGTAGAAACAAAACAAAAAAATAAAGCAAAAAAGAAAACAAAAAACTGGGAAAAATAAAAAAAATTGCCACATACTAGGCCACCACGGCCTGAATATGACAAGAAACCCATCCATGGGCCAGGATTCAGGCCCGCAGGAGGCCCAGTAGGCCCATCAGGCATAGCAGTCACAATTAGACCCGTAAGCCTTCAATAGAGAGGAGCTCGAGAGGGGTGCGACAGTGGGGCTTATAAACCACTGCGCGCCCTCTCAACTAGCGAGGTGGGACTAAACTCCCACCACCACCCCGCTGTGCAAGTCCTTTGGTCCCGGTTGGTGGCACCAACCGAGACTAAAGGGCTGCATTGGTACTGGTTCATGGTACTCACCGGTACCAATGCCCCCCCTTTAGTCCCGGTTGGTGCATTGGTACCGGTTAGTACCATGAACCGATACCAATGCACCCCTTTAGTCTCAGTTGGTGCCACCAACCGGGACCAAAGGCCGCATTCGTCCCGGTTGGTGTCACGAATCGGGACCAATGCTTCGTCTATATAACTAGCACTTGTGAAATTCTTCATTCAATTCGTCTTCCCCGCCCCGACGACGCCGCCAGGTTGCCCCTCTGCTCCTCAACGTCGCCGTCCCGCCCTGCCCTGACGCCGTCCCGCGCTGCCCTGATGCCGTCCCGCGCCGCCCAAACGTCGTCGCCGCCCCGCGCCCCCTGCCTCCTCATCGCCCGTCGCCGCGCCGCTCACCCGCCCCCTGCCTCCTCGTTGCCCGTCGCCGCCCCCTGCCTCCTCGTCGCCTGTCGCCGCGCCCCTCACCGTCGTCGTCGCCGCGCCCCTCACTGTCGCCCCCGTGCCCTGCCTCCTCGTCGATCGCCGCCCCCTTAGTGAGCTCATATGAATTTTCCTAATTTAGATGTGTAGTTAATTAAGTTGTTGTAATTTGTTCATAAATGAGTATGCAAAAGTTAGAATTTTTTTCATATATAATGTAGATGTATATGTATGTGTATGTATGTATGGATGGATGTGTAGTTATATTATTTTAGTTTATGTTTAGTTTAGTTTTAAGATTAGGAAAATTGTAGATGTGTATTTATATTTACTTAGATGTATAGTTAATTTAGATGTTGTAATTTGTTCATAAAAATTGTGCACTTTTGTATAGAAACTTTATTTTTTTTCATATGTACGAAAATGTAGAATGAAAACGAAAACTAACATATAAGAAAAAAAACAAAGGAAAAAATGAAGAAGGAAAAGAAAACCGCCCGGCTCGCCACCACCGCATTTTCATAAAGTGTTTCCACTGAGTCCACGTCGCACCGATCGAGCACCTGCGGCGAAGCAAGTCTTTTTTTAAGGTAGTACTTTGTTAAAGTGAGGGGGCGCGTCGGGAGCACCCCCCGGCGCTCTTGCTCGACCAAAACTCTCGAGAACACCCAAACCCTAGAAAAAACGATGTCGGTCTCCTACCCCCTCCCTCCGCGCCCCTACCCGATCGACAAACTCTCTTGAGGCCACCCAAATTTACCAAATTAAAAAAGCATTGTCGTCGAGGCCATCTCGAACCCTTGAAGCGTTGTTGAGGCCACCCCAAACCCTTGAAGCGTTGCCGAGGCCACCCCAAACCCTAGAGAAGTGTCGAGGCCAGGCCACTAATATGATTCCTTATTGTGCTTAGCTAGCTAGTTCTACGTTTTCCACTAATATATCCATCTGTCATCTTTGAATAATAATTGCCATGTTGTAAATATTTGCAGAAACTATGGATCCGCACCCCTGAGACGAAGCAACAGAAGCGGTGTTGGGGGAGATAATCGCACACGGAAGTGATGCCGTCTTGTCGCTTCTCAACGACACATGCACCGATGGTCTGGAAAGACAGGATGAAGAAGCAGGCTACGACGATGATCAAACAATGAAGGAGGAAGGACACCGTGATGATGGCTCCGGTGACCAAATGGAGGGGGAAGGACACCCTGATGACGGCTCCGGTGACCGAACGGAGTCCGTCCAGGTATATATATTAATTAAGTAAGCATGTGCTGACTATAGCTAATTGATGCATTAATTGTTTTTGGTATGTACACATATTAACTCTTTTCTTTTTCTTCTTTTCTAGCCCTCCGGATCGAGCAACACTTCAGTAACGAGACGAGGCCCGAAGAGAAAGTTGCGTGCGGATGAAAGGTACATGATCATCGAAATTGATCACGCTGGCCAACCGATTGAACCCTTCCGGACCAAGCAAAAATTTAATGCTCAGTGCGGGGTTCTAGTTAGGGACATGATCCTGATCAGCATCGAGCAATGGTTGAAGCCTAAGGACAAAGACTCTCAGGTGTCTTATGTTGGCGATAGGCAGAAAGCTGATCTTTGGACCGCACTACAGGAAAATTTCACCTTCCCGCCAGAGGAGGATCCGAAGAACCCAGTTAAAAAGACAATGATCAAGGCTTATGCTCTTAAGAAGATGGCTGAGCTATTCAGGAGGTGGAAGAATGAGCTGAAATCATCGTTTGTCGACCAAGACAAGACTCCAGAATTCATCGGCCGATTTGAGCAGATCAAAGATCAGTGGCCCGCATTTGTCACCAAAAAGAAATCTAAGAGGGCAGCGAAGATGTCAGCGACAAACAAGAAAATGCTACAAAGAAGAAGCATCACCATCGCACGGGGTCAGGTGGCTACCTGAAAGCCCGTCCGTTGTGGGACAAGGTTGAGAATGACCTCATTCATAAAGGGATCGAACCAGAGACGCGACACTGGCCAGACCGTTGCAGGACTCGGTTCTTCGGGGTTGGGGGAAAATTGGACCCTGTAATAGGGAAGTGCGTTTGGACCAACGAGCAGCTGAACACACCCATTGAGAAGCTTTAGGAGTATATCGAAAAGCCGCAGCAAGGGACGTTCATTCCGGACAGAGAGAACGATGAGCTCACAGAGGCCCTCGGGAATCCTGAGCAGCCCGGACGGACCCGAGGCACGCCAGGCTCCCTTTCGTGGAAGGCTGGATTTTCCGACACAGGCGGTTACAAACGCCGGGAGAGGAAGAAGAAAAAGGAGTTGACCCAACTACAAGCGCTGCACGCAAGGGTACAAGCGCTAGAGGAACGAGTCGAGGCCCGCAGCACGCGACCTGCCGAAGCTACACCCGAAGCTACCCCACCATCTCAGCGGAGAAGCAGCGTGGCTTCCATGGAGCTGCTTCAGGAGCCTGTCTTCACGGCTCCTGGTAGCTACCCCGTGGATACTATCACGGAGTCTCAGAATTGCCACCTTATGACGCAAGTGGATGGAATTTAAAGTCAAGGTGGCTGTGGGCTCTGTTGCACCTCCTGAACCTGGCGCAACTTTTCACTGCCGGCCGATTCCAAAAGGATATGCTAGGGTGATGGTGGATGAAATCACAGAAGGATTTGAGGACCTCCAGCTTGACCACCCTACGGGTGACGCGGAAACTCGGCTGGGTTCTTGTCTGAAGACTCCATGCCTATGGCGGAAGGAGCTCATCAACCGTCCGAACTGGACGCCTCCGCCTCCTCCTCCTCCGGTGAGTCAGGGCACTCCGCCTCCTCCACCGCCTCCTCCTCCGGTGAGTGATCAGGGCACTCAGCCTCCTTCTCCGGCGTGTGGCGGCACTCCGCCTCCTTCTCCGCCTGCGTCGGCGCGCCCAAGCAGCCATCAGCCTCTGCCTTCTCTACCTCGCCGGCAAGGGCGGAAGAGACCCTCCGCCGCCCCGGCTGCTCCGGCGCGTCGTAGTCCTCCTCCTCGTAAGCAAGGAAAGAAGACAGCCGCAACCGCTCTGTCTGCTCCGGCGACTAGCAGTACATCCAGAGGCGGGAGGCAATACAGATTCGGTCCTTCTCTGAAGACTCCAGAGAAGTTACCATACGAGATGACCCCGGAGGAAAACGAGAATTTCGTGCGACACGAAATGAGGAACTTCTTTGAAGGGGTGAAAGCAAAGAAACATCAAACTCCAGAAGAGAAGGTAGATCTGGTGAAAACGAAGCGCACTTTGGAAGCCCTGAAGAAACCACCAAAGTCTCCGCCGAAAGGCAACTATGAGCGCATTATTGAAAGCTCATTTATCGAAGCGGAGCGGTCGGGAAGTACTGTCAGTGATCAAAGGTTAGCGGAACGACGAGGTGGGAAAAAAATTGCCCAGCTAGGCGAACAAGCGAACCAATCGTTCCCCCCGCACAAGGTGTCCAGCGATATCTTCGCTAACGGTTCGAGGATGGTGCCCGGTTATAACAATCTTGATGATCACCTGCCCGACGATGTACATTATAAATTCTTGGAGGTGGAAGAACACAAATACGAGTACGGGAAGCCTCTCGTCAAAGATAAAAGGTCTCTAACAACGATGATGTGAAGATTCCATGATTGGTACATGAAAACCTGCAAAGAGTCTGGGGGAGGAATACTTTGACGCTAAGAGTTAAAGAGGAGCATGATCTCGTTGGAACTGATCTATTGAATGTTCCATTTGAGGAGTTCTTCCAGTTTTTCAATCAGAGGGCCCTCGATAAATTAACGGTCACTTGCTACTGTTTGTAAGTACTACTTGTATCATTAAGTCTCTATATATAGGTCATCTCTTTCATTGCATGTATTTATAATTATCCTCACTATATTATGCAGATTGAAGATCGCCGAATTGAAGAAAAGACAAATCGGTGATATTGGGTTCATTAACACAAATATCATAGATGCATGTTCGGTTGAATTAAAAAAAGAAACCAATGCCAACTTGCTACGATCGTTGGTATTAAATCAAAACAAAGCTATAATACTCTTTCCTTACAACTTCAAGTGAGTGTTACTTTCTTGTGCATATTCGGTTTCCCTTATTAGTCGAGGTTATAGTAATGTAATTGATGAGTTATGCATGCGTGCGCGGGTTCCACTATATTCTCCTAGAGATTAAGCTCGAGCAGGGACTAGTAACCGTCTTAGACTCAAGACGAAAAGATCCCAAGGAGTATGCGGACATGACTGAAATTCTCGAGAAGTAAGTTAAATCGATCATTATCGCACCATATCGGCAACTTTGTTCACTTCCTGATATCAAGTAATTGTTTTATTTGTCTGGTAGGATTTGGAAAAAATTCACCTCAAAAGCTCCGGGACTGCCGAAGAAGCTGAAATTTAAGCACCCAAAAGTAAGTACTACTAGCATGTTTCGCGCATCTCCTAGTGATTCAAGTGCTAGTTTCATCAATACCATTCTAGCATGCTTGCTTATCAGTTTGATTGACCTCTATTTCTTGTAAAGTGGTTGTGGCAGGAAGCCGGGAATAATTACTGTGGATACTACGTTTGCGAGTCTATCCGCCGCACGACCTGTGAGCGTGGCTACACTAAAAAACAATAAGAAGTGCGTAAGCAATAATATTCAGAATTTAACTTTATTTACCATCTTTTGTGTTGAGTTTCATTCATTCATATATATGTATTGAGCCCCTTCTTCAAATTAGATGTTTCGGATGCGGGATGAACTCCTAGCACTAGATCACATGCGAGGAATTCAAGAGGAATTGGCGGCATTCTTTCTTGACCACATGATCGATAAAGATGGAGAATACTATGTCGACCCTGTGTTCATATATAATTAGGGGATTATATTGTAAGAGATCTTATATTGTATATATGTAGCCAGTAGCGTCGGATAGATATACAAAAACTTGTTGTTCGACCAATCTCTCGGAGAAGGAGAGCTCGATATCACTTCTCTCTGTATGCATATGTTCATGACGATCTTCTGTTTCCTTCATTTTTGCTTACTAGCTAGCGTGTCGAGTGCTCTCTATACGTATAGTACGTAGCGTCGACGAAGCATGGAGATAAGAGAGGACACTTCTCTCTATTAATTAATTAGCTATCTAACACAATATATGAAACACCTTAATTAACCATACAAAAACCCCAAATCCCCCCCCCCTTCTTCAGGAAAAAACAAAAACCCTAGCCCCTGAACAGCTGATGCGTGGATGCCTATTGGTCCCGGTTGGTGCCACCAACCGGGACCAAAGGGCCTCCTGCATGGGCTCGCCGCACCGGCCACGTGGAGGCCCATCTGTCCCGGTTCGTGTAAGAACCGGGACTAAAGGCCAAGGGCATTAGTAACGACCTTTTAGTCCCGGTTCACAAACCGGGACAAAAGGCCCTTACGAACCGGGACAAATGGCCCTTTTTCTACTAGTGATTGAACCCCAAAATATTTCATCGTTTTTTTTGTTTTTCCCTGGAGTGTCGAAAGGCCACGAAAATTGGCATGCACCTTGCACATGTAAGCGTATTGGATGACAAAAATATTCAGTTCTTTTGATTTATTTTTTTCGAATGTACTATTCATCCGGTCAAATCTGGGCTGTCAAAATGGTCAAAATCTGGTTTCAGACTAAAATTACCCAGTTTTGAGACTTGAAGGACCAAATGTGTACCAAAAAATCTTGAGGGACCAAGTCTACACTTTTGGGAAACTTGAGGGACCAAAAACATACTTCCTCTTCTATGAACAAGCACAGTGTCTCGTACAATTGCGGACGAAATCTTTTGGTCATATACTACCTCCGTCCTAGTTTATTAGTCCTCATTATAGTTTGGGTCAAACTTTGATCTTTGATTTAACTTAAAAAGACAAGTTATATAGCCTAATAATAGTATCAATGGTTTCACTTTGCTAAAACAAAGAAAAATAGAGATGACACACAGCTTAGGTAATTCAAATTTAGCATTGCACTGCACAATATTCATGTGTGGCATTACATAGGCAGTTCCCCCTAACCAGATCGACTTAAGAATATCTTGTCATAAATTAGCGCCATCCAATCAACAATACACTGTTTTTAACAACAATTGTTATTCAACCACTAAAAAGGATTCACCGATTTTTAACAACAATTTTCAAATTGCAACAATACAGTGCATCACAACAAGATGAGTTAACTGCACAGAAGTACCACAATTCGGGCATCACATGCAGATTAGTACCACGATTGCTAATTTTTGCGTGTTAGTACCAACATTGGTCCAAATTTTTACAAAAAAGGCTAAAAGGCTGATTTATACGTATTGACAGTGTATCTGACCGTTGGGGCCCGTCTGGCAGGTGCCGACGTGGCATATTTTTTGCAGAAAACCCCTTGGCTTTATATGTAATCACATAAATGCCCATTTTTTCGCAGAAAACCCGCTATTGAGAGGGATTTTGTTTTCGTTCGCAAGTTTTTCACGGACTTTTTTGAAAGTTTCTGGCGAATCGAACAAACAAATAACCGAAACGGAAGCGCGCTAGCCACTACGTCACAGCATCGCCGTTGACATAATCCAGGCGAGAGATGTATTATATCAGCACGCACACGCTGGGCCGGCAGCCAAGCAAAGCCTGCAATATTTTGGCTGCTCACGCATGATCTGAGGGCGCACTCTCCCTTACTCGCTTGATAATTGATCGACTCGCAGCAGCGAAAGCCTAGCAGGCTTAGATCTTTGTCCTCTAACTCATTGCTGCATTTCACTTTCAGCGTGATATCGAAATGCATAGGCCCAAAAAGAGTCACAGGAGCACGGGCAGGACCTGTTAATACTAAATGTGGATCCTGCATGCAACAACCACCAATTTGAGTAAACAATGAGAATATCTCGAATATTGGTATAAGAAAAAGGGAGAGCTGGTCATCAACTGTAACTTAATTTCCCTCGCAAAAAAAACTGTAACTTAATTTATAGTGATAATATATTGTCTTAAACCAGAAAATCTGTGGGCACAACAACGAAGAACTGAGGATGGACACAATGCCAATAAACTGAATTTGGTAAGCAAGGATGTTTAAATATTTCTGGACCCTTCAAACTAACAGAGCAAATTTAAACTAATAAGTAAAGTGAAGCCGGATAAGAGGTAAATTTTGAGCAGCACAATCAAGAGAAAACGTTACCATGCATTGGCCATAATACAATGTGAGGTGCATAAACAAATGGTGGCAGAAAACATTAGCCTAAATACGTTAGTGTAACATAAAAAAGAAGGAACTATAATGGTTGAGGGCTGCACATATAGCTCAAAGCATATTAACGAAAGCCATGTCTGCAACATTTGCTTTCCAATAACTTGCCACATTTTTAAAACATCTTGCAGCCAGATCCCATGAAGTACAGTAAAAGACAACACTATTATCAAACATACACCAGGGGTTGTGAAGTAAAAACCATAACAGAGACATGGTACATACAATACGGCAACACTCAAGGACAGTAATAAAAAAAGACTGTGTTGCAAAGCTAGAAATAGATAAAATATAATGAATGTAAGAAATAATAACCTCCTCATTGATAGTTTGACAGTTATCCCTTTTGTGCTCAAAGATAATATTGCGAAGGTGATCCAGGTCATCCCTCACAGCAACGATGCCAAACACATTCAGCGGCCAATGTAAATCCCCATATATTTTCTCAACTTTAACTGAAAAGATCTGCATACTACGCTCGGGGTTAGTAACACCAGGCTTCGTCGGCTCGTCCGTGAAACACATAGCAGGGATCCGAGCTGCATGTAGTGGCAGGAGATTTCACTTCAGTTAAAGAGATATTTAATCTGTGCATGTGGTGACAGTAAATTGTGATTCAGTAATGTCCTACCTCTATCGATCTAGAACAATGGTGAAATCAAATATAGTAGGAACATCATTGTTCGAACATACAGCAAGATGAGATGCAATGGAATCATCAATTTATTGGAAATATACTGTTTAGTCGCTGATGGAAGATCAAACGAATTTCGATACGATAAAAGTTGGAGAAAGCAGCCTGAGTTTCTGATAGAGTAGAAACACTTTGTAACCAGCCCATCAGAAATGCCCGTTGGATAGATTTATTTTCAAATTATAGGAAACCCACAAATGTTTAAATTCATGGGGGACAAACAGAAGAGGAGAAATTTTATTGTTCTGAACAAGAAGGTGCAGAATGAACTATAAGATCTAGAGGAGGAGACGAGAGTAATTAGGAGAGAGCAACTTGCACGTAGAGGGAAATACAAACTGGATCGGCTCAGTTTTGTGAGGATAATGAATACTATTGATTTAAACGGTGTAGCAAGAAGTGGCTGTTGGAGGGCAATAATTATACAACGTGCTTTCACAGGGTAGCAAATGAGTGGCAACGAAAACATACTGTTTACTCACGGACGAAAGATGATGTGCGGATTGAAGGTTTGCGCAATTTACTATATTGAGTCACATGCTTTTATACTGACCTATTTTGTAAAAACAGTAAGGGACACTGAAATTTGAAAAAACACATGACAAAATCAACAAGAATTTACTGTCGCTAGGCTTTCGCTAGAGTGCTGCGAGTCGATCAATTATCAAGCGAGTAAGGGAGAGTGCGCCCTCAGATCATGCGTGAGCAGCCAAAATATTGCAGGCTTTGCTTGGCTGCCGGCCCAGCGTGTGCGTGCTGATATAATAAATCTCTCGCCTTGATTATGCCAACGGCGATGCTTTGGCGTAGTGGCTAGCTTGCCCAGCTGGCGTTGGCGGGGAGCGGCGTTGTGCTGGGGCCAACCGGCGTCAGGCGACGGGGGAGCTTGGGCTGGGGGGAGACCGGGGTCGGGTGGCACGGGAGCTTGGGCTGCGGGAGGCTACCGGCGTCCAGAGGCAGGGGAACTTGTCTGGGAGAAGCAACATGGGACGGCGGGGGAGCACTGGCAGAGGGCAGCGCCGTCGAGCGGCGGGGGAACAGAGTGGGGTGAAGAGGGCGAGTGGCGGTGGCGTGAGACCTATGGCAGGGGGCGAGTGGCGGTGCCGTGACATCTATGACAGGAGGCGACCTTCGGCGGCTTGAGAGCTCTGGTTGGGGGCAAACGGCGGCGGAAGAGCGGCGGCTGGTGCCGAGGCGCCGAGCGGCGGTGGCGCTATGGACGAGCCCTCAAGATCCGATCGATTAGTTCAGTTCAGGAGTAGTATAAAACACCGAAGGGTTAGGTCATTCCACCTAGATTTATCAAGTTAAATAAATTAAAATAATCGGCAAAATGCCAATCAGGGCAAATGGACAAGAAATTAATGTAAAGTACTCCCTTCGGTCTTTTTACTCTGCACATTCGATTTGCCGAAAGTCAAACTTTGGTAAGTTGACCAAATTTATATTAGAAATTATTAGCATCTATAATATCTAATAAATATAATATGAAAATATATTCCAAGATGAATCTAATGATATTGATGTTGTTATGTGAATGAATATAATTTTTATATAAACTTGGTCAAAGTTGGATGAGATTGACTTCGGACAAACCTAATATGCAGAGTAAAAAGGACCGAAGGGAGTACATATAAGCCTAAATAAAATACGCCAAATCATCAAGCGCCCAACTAATATGTATAGGTAGGTGCCCGGGACGCAGCAGACGAGGACTAGGGAGGGAGCAGCGAGCATGGGAGGAGGTGACGCGACCCAGGAGGACGAGTCGCAACGGCCCGGGACTGCAGAGGGAGCCGCAAGCTAGGAACCGACCAGAGACGAGGGAGAGAGCCGCGACCCACGAGCAAATCGACCGGAGACGGGGACGCGGCCGTGATCTAGGACGAGGACCTAACCGGAGATGGGAACGGAGCCACGACCTAGGAGGAGGATGGAGGAGGGTGGCGCGACCTAGGAGATGCGGCGGACGATGATGGACCAGGGGAGATGTGGCGGCGCCAGAGGTTGCTGCAGTAGGAGGGGGCCAGGGAGGGAACGCACCTGAGCGCCGCCGCCAGCCCTGTCGACGCCGCCGCCCTCTCGTTCCTTCTCCCCTTATCTGTTCGGCAGGGGAGTGGGGGGGGGGAGAGGCTGAAGTGGTACATTTTGCGGGATCGAGCCATTTCAAAGCAATCCGCAGCGGGAGGCCTCCGTGTTGTGGCGGGTACTTTGGGTGGAAGCGATTTCGCCCTGAATTTGGTTTCATTACGGAGTGCCAATTCGGTGTCCAACCAAACATGTGAATTGAAAGTTTACCAATATGAATTCAGATTCCAGCCTTCCAATGGAGACATCCAAACGCAGTGTAGGGCAAATCATCATATCCCTTTATACTTGAATTTGATTAAGGATTTTTTTCCCAACGAGGTACGAATAAGGATTTTGTTTTAACATGAGCATTAAGGGAAAAGTATAATAGTATTACTTAGGAGAATTTTAGAAATGTGATGATTACGATTACAATCAAATAACAAAATGCCTCTTGATCAATTTGTATGTGCAATTACTTGGGTCATCTATTCGAATTTTACCACACTACAATTTTAATAGCTTTTCTAGTTAAAAATATGATTATTTATATTTTTAATAGAGTTGCATACTAAAACATCTCACAAATCGTCTCTAGGTTAGTTAAAATAATATACCTAATTTCTAAATGGCAAATTATAAGAAATGGCTTGTGGCGCTCTATAAACGTCTTAAGAATCGTCTTTAGCATGCTAATGTTCATGGGCGTAGAGACGAATACAAATAGCATCTCGGAAAAAGCGACCATATAAGCTATTTTTGTTATAGTGTTCTATGGACAAGCACAATGTCTCGTACAATTGCGTACGAAACTTTTTGGTCATCTACTACCTCCGTCCTAGTTTATTATTCCTCATTACAGTTTGGGTCAAACTATGATCTTTGATTTAACTTAAAAAGACAAGTTATATAGCCTAATAATAGTATCAATGGAAACCTCTTTCAAATATGAATTCAACAATATAAATTTTGTGATATACAACTTTTAAATTTGTTAGTCAAATCTATGGTCAAAGTTAGGAAAAAAAATACGAAGGGGACCAATAAACCCGTACGGAGGTAGTACAATTTATTTTGCTTGTGTAAGTTTATATTGTCATACTATTTCCAGGACACATTAGATCAAGGATTAAATGTTCCCTTCATACAACTACATATGAACTATTTATGGACACCAATTTGGACAGTATAATTGGCAGGTAGTTTCTATGTGATTAAATGACAATATGTTGGATTAATTAATTGAGTCCATTATAACTGTAATTATATAAGTCGTCTAGAAGGTCCTCAATTTGTATGTCAAGCCGTATTGTCACGTGTACCAGTGTATGTGATTTTAAACCAATATATGATATTAAAGTTTCAGCCATGACCTGGTCAGTCATATATCTTTAGGTGAATATACGAAAATAAAGTTTATATGTGGGTCAGTCAATCACTAGTCGTCATGCTATATAGTATGTGACGTTGACAGCTCGCTGAAATCCAGATTGTTTGGCTGCGATATTAAACTTAAATAAAGTTTGGAATGCCAGCCAACTACCGGTCATTCCATTAAGCCGTTTGTTTTTTTATGTTGTACTATATAGTATTATTTAGCAATAATAAATCGGTGTGTGGAGTAAGATGGCTTGTAGTTTGCCTGTTCGCACACATGATTAAAGTGCACACAGTATGTGAGATTACTGGTTGGTTGCTTTCCGTCAAAAACAGAGATCATAGACCAATAAAATTACGTTTTGTGCCTCTGAATGTCTAATTCTTCTTGCATATTTTATCCATTATGTTAATTATAGTTCTACGAGGGAAGTGTGTAAAAATAAACTACAGATCACAAGTTAGGTGATTCTACGCAAACTAGAACTCGTTTGGTAGTTTTTTTTTCTTCAAACTTGAATTTTGTCTAGTTGATAATATGGGTTGTTTTATTAAGTTGGTTGGGTTGCTTGTATATAAGCCGGAAAAGAATGTGTATATCAAATTAAAATTCTAGCTGCAACGCAACTAACTGTCCGTATCCGATACGTAACTACATGCAAAGTTTTAGGTCAAACCCCTAATAGTACTTTCACTCGGCGAGCAAGTTCAACATGTAGAATTGAAGTGTAAATAGAACATCAGATGACTGTAATTTTATTGGAGCAAAACCTCGAATTCTCTTGCTCATTCTTTTTCTCCCGGAGGTGGTAGAACTCAAGGAGGGAGGAGACACACACGGGCACATAGGTTGGAGTTATTGGCCACGCGTAAAACTTGCGTCTCTTCTGTTTCTTCCTTTTATTCACACACTAGTACAAATGCCCGTGCGTTGCACCTGATGAAAAAGAGGCACAACCTGCTTCATCTGCAATTATGGACCATTTTTTATATTTAATTTTAATAAACATCGATAATAAGGTTAAACTGATTAGTCCTTTTTGTAGCATGAAGTTTTTTTTGTGGGTATAAATTTGTATTCACCCGCAAAAAGAAAAAGAGTTAATTACTCATTTGATACATAAACTTGCACTCGACGTACAGATTCATATATAAACTTGACAAATAACACAAATCGGCCCTACAACTTGCGTTTCAGGTACGTTTAGGTACATTTTCGTCATTGTCGCTAACTTTCTGTTAAGCACTACAAGCCAACTTGTGTTTCGGGTACGTTTAGGTAAGGTTTTTTTGGCTTCATTTTGGGGTTTTCTCGTGAGGGGTAGATTTCGGTATCTTCTCTGAAAACCTCAAAAAGTTTGGTATCTCTTCATTCAAATTTTTCACAAGAATTTCGAATTCAAAAAAATTTCAGTGATATATGTTCTAAAATAAATTATATTTTTACACTAGAGTTTACGAATTCGAAAAAAACGAAATCAAGAAATAAAAATCTTGTTTAAATCCCAGTGCAGCATATTTCTTCTATAGAGCATACCTAACGACCATCTCATTCGTTAACAGTTCTACAAGTTGGTGCATTGGCTAGCGCACTCAGAATGAGAGGCAACATCATGAGTTCGAGTTTGAATTCTACTGACTGCATTAATTTTTTTACTGTGTTTCTTTGCGACTTACAGGTGGGACCCACACGTATGTATGGAGTGTGGGCCAGCTGACGTATAGTTTTTAACCGAGATTTAAAGATAATGACGGAAATGTACTTAAATGTACCAGAAACGCAAATTGGAGGGTCGATTTTTGTCATTTTTCAAGTTTATGTATGAATCTATACGTTGAATGCAAGTTTATGTATCAAATTTGTAATTAACTCAAAGAAAAAAAGGTAAAAACTTGTATTACTCAAGCAGCAAACTTACACTCGTCCTTACACAAATCAACGATCTCCAGGGGCCAAAGCCGAGCCAGACTATAGTTCTCCTTTCAGTTTTTGCAAAACTTGCTAAAATGTTACTAACTATATTTTGACCACGGCTGATATGAGTAATACGGGTCATACAAAGAGACTTCAAATGCTTGATCTCCGCCACCAAAGAAGCATACACAGACCTGTCTGTGTCCCTCCTATTCAGAATATTCACCACTGAAAGTGACTCCGTCTCGATGCAAACCAGTAGTTCCGATCGCTGTATAGCAATAGATGACCGGACGTGGAGTTTCTGCACCTGAGCTCAAATGAGCTTGGGTGAACAGTAAAATCAAAACTAAATCAAAAAAATTCAAATTTTTTTTGGAGAAACATTGACTAAAGTTCTAAGTGCTTGCAAAAATTCATCATGAAATCACATTTCTAGAAGGCATGGCAAAAAAAACAAAATCAGTACTCTGAAAAAGCTACTTTCAAAAGCATTTTGGAGCACTGAATTTGTTTTTTTTTGCCACGCCTTACAGGAATGTGATTTCATGATGAATTTTTGCAAGCACTTAGAACTTTTGTCAATGTTTCTTCCAAAAAAATTTGGAATTTTTTGATTTTTTTTTTGAATTTTTTTTGATTTTACTGTTCACCGAGCTCAAATGTGCTCGGGAGGAGAAAGGCACTTTCGTAGATGACCCCTTCAAGTTCGGACGTGAAGAAGCCAACATACCATTCTTCATCTGATGGAAGAGTAGTTTTGCATAGAATAGCTTGTCAGTCGTTTTTCTTTTGTTTTCTGAAAATTCAGCAAATTTCTTATTTTTAATAAAAGTTGTCGTTTTCAATTAAACTGGAACACATTAGCTTCCACCCACTCATATGATGCATGCACCCAGAATATATGTTTCTTCTTCTTATTCCATCCACGAGACATAATAATGCTACCAAGATAGCCTGTCAGCCAACATGGATACATTGACAAGACAAAAAACAGTAACTATGTTCATACCTTGTGAGTTATATTCTAAGTAGAATATAGATGACGAAGAATCAATGCTTCTCTGCATACTCATTCCTCGGTATACTTGTCCTGTAACAAGTTAATCTTGTGTCATTATAGGACTTAGTAGAGTTTAGTAAACCTTGTATGGGAAAATAATCAACCAAATAGTGTCTGTTTTTAAAACCAAACTGAATAACCAAAAAACGATTTAGCCTATACTTAGGTTAAAATGGTTCGATTTAGGTTTTCAGATTGAAAGTGCTCAACCCTACACGCAAGAGGGAAACAAAATTGGATCTTGGATAATGGATTGTCCATAATAGTTGGGCAATCTTAAAATTTTCCTGGAGTCTTAGCGGAAGGAAACGAGAATAGAAGTTGTAGTTGCTATTAATAATTTGTGGTACGATGAAGGAAAAAAGAAATATTTTTTTATGATCAACAATCTTAGCGCAAAGAACAAAAAGATGTGGTACTGTCCATAATAGTTGATTCCGAAAAAGGATTTCTCCTCGCTTTGTATTACAAAGCAACCAACCAATATAAACCAACGATAGATGTTAGGACAGAAGCAGCATAGTCACGCCCAAGAGAAACGATAGAGAAAATACAAAAGAAACAAATGTTGACAACGGTAGATCGACAAAAACGAAGAAGCCACCGGAGATCTACCACTGCACCCACCGGAGATCTCCCACCAAGCTCCTACACTCTGAAGCGCCGGTACCAATTGACACCTCCAAGAAGGGACGCGATAATGACGATGCTGCTACCAAGGGTTTCCTCGGTACGCGACGAGGAGAAAGGAAGGGTAGCCCCTGACGCCCTCCAAGAAGGTCTGGCGGGACCCTCAGGCACCACCGTGTCGGTGTCGGCCAGGCCAACAGGGATTTCTTCCAATCCCAACCACTAGTAGAAAAATGGCCTTTAATCCCGGTTCATAAGGGCCTTTAGTCCCTCCACGTGGCCGCTGCCTAGAGGTCCACCTTTTTTTTGAAAACATTTTTTTAGAATTTTTTTTAGAATTTTAAATTTCTAAATTATTTTAGCCTCTAATATCTAATCACCCCTCATCACTACTCAATTTAACCTTTAATCTATAATCACCCATCATCATTCCAAATCATCTAACTTCCCGAACGGTCACCCATCCTCTCACTACTCCAGCTAGAGCACGCTTAACTTTCGGGTTCTATTCTCCCTCGTTTCCAAGTTTGCACTTGTTGTTTTCCTGACAATAGTAAGATGTCAATCCTATTAACCCTCAGGAATTTAGCTTGAGCATGAAGTCACACATTTCACTGTTTGAGTTTGAAACTATTGTTCTAAAAATCAATAATTATTTAGTAAGACTAATATTTCTTGAATAAGTAGTTTGACCACAGTTTGACCCTAGTTTGACCATAGTTTGACCAGATTTGACCAAAATTAAAAAAACTGAAATAATTATTTAGTAACACTAATATTTCTTGAATAAGTAGTTTGACCATTGTTTGACCACAGTTTGACCATAGTTGACCAAAATTCAAAAAAATAAAATAATTATTTAGTAACACTAATATTCAGATATAATTATTTAGTAACACTAATACTTCTTGAATAAGTAGTTTGACCATAGTTTGACCATATTTAACAAAAATTCAAAAAAACTGAAATTTGAGCATAACTTTTTTTCCTTTTAGAATTTGAGGATTCTAAAAATTTGCAAACAGGCCATAGGCCGTCAAAATTAGATGCGGATTTTCGTTCTGAACATTTTGATATATTATACGTTTTTTTCCGACATCGTATGCAAAAGTTATAGGCGTTTTACATTTTCCCTACATTTTTTTGCAAAACATGTCCAAATTTAAGTTTTTAAATTTTCCTAACTAGTAGATGTAGTAATATAACTACCTGTCGAAGGATTTTATTTTTTGAAATTTTTATCATTATCTTTTGAATTTTTTCGAAACAAAAAAGGCGATCCACCGGGGGGTAGAGTTTGAAAATGAGACCTTTAGTCCCGTTTGAGGCACAAACCGGGACTAAAGGGCATTGCACCCTTTATTCCCGGTTTGTGTCTAAAACCGGGACTAAAGAGACCTTTAGTCCCGGTTTGAGACACAAACCGGAATTAAAGGGCATCGCACCCTTTAGTCCCGGTTCGTGCCACAAACCGGGACTAAAGGGCTCAGATGAACCGGGACTAATGCCTTAGCCGCATGAACCGGGACCAATACTAACATTAGTCCCGGTTCGTGACTGAATCGGGACTAATGGGCTGACCCGGCCTGGACCTTTGCCACCTTTTCTACTAGTGAACCTTCACCTCGGGCGCTCTGGAGCTTGCCACCAAACCAAAGACCACCTTGTGCCAACATGGTCTTGAGGCTTCCCATGCTGTCTCACCACGGCACCGTGAAGTAGGGCCTGCACAACGAAGAAGAGGAGCCGGGACTTGGAGCAGCAGCACCGTCAGCACGTGGGAGGGCCCAACCTTCACCGTCAACGACGGGATCCGACCGGACGCAACAGCAGAAGCATACCAGGCCCGGCCAGGCCCTCAAATGCCTGTAAAGCTCCCACCGTCGGCGTCGCCGCTCCCTGTCCGAGCTGCTCCACCACTTGACCGCGCATGAGGTAGCGAAGCCACGCCGGTGCCGGCCCGCTAGGACCCAGATGGGGCCCTAAGAGCCTAGATCTATGCTGGGGCGCCATCGGCCACCCGGCGCCACCAGGCCGAGACCATCTTAAAATTTGCTTGGTGTCTTAGTGAAAGGAAATGGGAATTTAAATAGTAGCTACTATTAATAATCTGTGGTACGATGAAGAAAAAAGTAAAAAAAAATTAATGATGAACGATCTTAGCACAAGAAAAAAAATGACGATCAACGATCTTAGCGGCATGGAATAAAAGAGAAGAAAAAAAAAAGGACTTACTTCACTGGTTAGTTAGGCCAGTGAACGGTTTTTTTCCTCGGCAGACCTGATAGGCCAAGCTTAGCTAGGATAAGCTGGCTCGTTTCTGCGTCGTCGGAGTCGCCTCAGCAAACTCGATCGACCAGCGACCAACTAGCATGGCTGGTCCGCGAATGCCTCCTCAGCCGAAACAGCGATCAGTAACAGGCTAATTAAGCTGGCTAGGTAGCTTAGAACATCTCCAGTAGCTTGTCTATATGGATGTCTATACTCGTTTTTTACAATGTGAGCCCAAAACAGGCGTCCAACAGCTTGTCTATATGATCGTTCAAATATACACATCTTCTAAATTGACCTCGACAATATCCATGCCTGGACAATGTGAAGGCGTTGTCTAAACTCAGCTACAGTCATGATTTCTTCCTCTCCCTAGCGACGGCCCACCTGTCATGATCCCTGTATATAGACATTCTGATGCAAAATTGGATGTGTATATGAGGAAATCTTTTTAGACCATTGTCTATATAAATATATAAACATCCAAATATACACATGCTATTGGAGATGCTCTTACACGGGAGCGGGGAGCAGTGTGGGACTACACACGTCGACCCGAGCCGTGTAGCTGGCTGTGCTCCTTCCCGGTCGGCATCAACCAACTCGGACAGGCTGGACAGCCTTCTATACTTATCCAATGACAATGCATCGCATCGCATAGTACGAGTAGTATAATTTTTACGGCGGCTGCTAGTCGGCTGGCCTGCCGTCTGATCTAGGCCCGATGTGCGTTGATCGCATGTTCATCCTCATGCAGTGTCCCAACCCCGCGCAGCACCCCTTCTATAGTGTCGCCCGTCGCAGCCGCATCACCCTCCTATGCTCATGAAGCCACGCCGGCAACATGACGGCAACTGGCGTCTCCCCCCACCCCTGCAGCACCCGGCGACGGCGGCCCGCTGGACCACGACATCGAATTCGCATATGTATGCAGGCACTGAGTTCAACGCTCGTAGCATGCTGACGATACCGCCGACATTGCAACACCTGCAGCTGCTGTGACTGCCTCCTTGCGTTGCCGGCGAGATCTCATGGTTTTGAACGAGCGCTGCATTGCAGCATCCTGCCCCCGTGAGCCTTAGTGCCACACGCGTGCCTTCGCCTTGTCAGATGCACGAGCTCTACCTAGGCCAGAGAGAAATGGCGGAGCTAGGCGCATTTCTTGGGTACTCTGTCATTCTTTGCTAGCTTCGCCATGCCAGAGAGACGTCGCGAACATCCATGTGCCAAGCGCCACGACCCGCCATCGCGTAAGATGAATGAGCGCCACAGTGCATGCTAGCTGACCACTACCGCATCATCACCTACTACTTGGCAGCCGGCTTATTCTGCTGACCGCCTTTTGTCTGTCGTCGTCAGGAACCGGTCCAGCTCTAGAGATATTTTACGGTACATTATACTACTCAATATAACGTGTAGTATTAAGTTAATCCAACGGTTAACATGAGTCAATCAGATTTTGGCTCAAGGACATGTTGGTAATTTTATGTTTCCGCTAATTAATAACAGCCGATGCACCTGCATGCCACCGTCCCCAATCTCCGCCATCCCGACGATAGCAAACTAGCAGAAGCTGCACGTCGCCGGCCCAGGATCTCGGCTGTCCCGACGTTGCCTGCAGGCCGCTGCCCTCAGGAGCTCCGCCACCCCGACGCCGCTTGCACTCCTCCCAGCGGACCGCCATCTCGATGCTGCCAAAAATCGCAGCTGCCGCAGCCTCGCTGGCGGCGGCGGCAGGAACTGGCACTGTAGCATATAGCAACTTAATTGGATAGCTGCTTGGGAAGAGAATGCACATGGCAGAATGTAAGACGAAAGTTCAATGGAGTGCTTGCCATGATATGGCGTCCCGTTCAAGTGTCTACGAGTCACGCGGACGGGCTGAACAAGGTCGGCGTCATGGGCATGGTCAGCTCAGCTTTCAACTGATGTCATGATCTCGACGCTCTTTCTGCAGTGCTAGTAAAGCTTTTTCACTAGGGTGGAGCGGGCACGTATTTTTGACGAACTCGTCAGGTCGACGGCGACGGTATGCGGCCGCAGCGACAGCTCGCCTTCGTCGTCTTCGTTGGTTACCAGCTCCAGATCGCGCACACTAGAGGGGAGCAAGAAATGCGGGGCATCACGGCGCCGGCGACGGCCGGTTAGGGGCCAGTTCTTTTAGGCGATTCTTCCAGAATCACCCTCCTCCCCAGCTTCTCCCAGAATCGTCACTTCATATTTTTCTTACAATCCTAGCTAATTAGACCTTAATTAAATTGGATTGTAAAAAATATATATAGTGGCGATTCTGGGAGAAGCTAGGGAGGGAGGCGATTCTCCGAGAATCGCCCAAAAGAACTGGCCCTAGGCCTGGGCCAGGACCGGGGCTCCTGCGCAGGGCGGCCTGGATGTGAGACCACGGGAAATTACTACGTGAAATTTCAGCTCTATCATCGATTTGTTCTGCAGGTGAATAATCATGAACTACCTAAAACGCCCCTGATTACTAAATATACTACCGGAAATCAGTAGTAGTATAGGCTCATCTGGACCGTTGAATCCCAGAAATAAACGGTCGAAATTGAGTTGATGTACTGTAAAATGTCTCCAGCTCTATCAGAGCAACCATTGTTGGCGCCGCCTCACACAACTCTATCCTCTCTCTTGGTCTCTCTCAAGAAGACATGATAACACACCCACGCACACATGCACCAAGGAAGAAACCAACCGTTAGATTTGCCAAGAGGCTTTCTCCTTGGTGAAAACAAACACTACACTGTGGCTGCAACCCTCACGGCCTCCTTTTCTCATTTCTCATGTAACATATATAATACATAGGAGAGCCTTACGCACGTCCTGGCTAGCCAGCACTCTCGGCCACCACACACCACGCAGGAGGCTAGCTAGCATATCGCATGCACTAACAAACTCACCGAATCTTCTCAGCTTTAGATATTCGTCCAGCCGGCCATCAAACTCCATCACGTGTCTTGTTGCTTCACACAACATTGCCGTATTGCACGACCTTGCCGCCTCACGCAGCACTACAGCTTCACACTGCCAGCAGGAGTGAAGTCTCTTTTGAACCCTGAATTTATAGAGCGTGACGTAAATGAAACTCCATCTTCAAATCCCTGAAGTCGATACCCTATACTCGTCGATCCCGGTCAATTTAAACCCTAAACCGATCCTATACCTGTTTGGAAGGAAAATTCCAACCGGGATCAGTCATTTCTCTCACTCACCATATAGGCCCACCTATCATGTTTTATCTTGTTCCTCAACCTCCTCCCGTCCGCCTCTCTCTCTCCTGGAATCCATCTTGTACACAACAGTCCTCGCACTGGGCTCTCTACTACCCTCTCCGCCGCTACAATCCAGCAAGCTCAAGGCCTGTCGACCACGCCGTCCTCCACCACGCTTCCCTCGGTGCCAGCTTCCATATTTCGCTCTGGCTTTTGGTCGAGCGCCTGGTGTGCACGCACCCCGGTCGATGCCTCAGCGACGAACAGGTCTTGGAGCACAGCTGACGGCGCCAGGATGTTGTCGTAGGTGTACGTCTCGGCCTTCATGGCCAGTACGACGAGGAGAGCAGCGACGGGCGCGCGAACGGGGGCGCTTGGGTCGGCGCCGTTATTGATGCAGATTGACCTCGACACCGCGATCCTTCGACCGCTGTCGTCGCCGTGGCAGCCAGAGCTCGCCCGCGAGGCCACGGACCCCTGCAGCCGCTGTCGTCGCCGTGGCAGCCAGAGCTCGTCCGCGAGGCCACGGACCCCTGCAGCCGCTGTCGCCGCAGTGGCGACCGGAGCTTGCCCGCAAGGTCACAGACCCCTGCAGCCGCTGTCGTCGGCCTACGCTAGCAAGTCGATCGGATCCGCCGGGTAGACGTACACATACATAGTCTTGATCGATTCTTTCCTTTGCTGGCTCACACACAAATACAAATCCCACCTCATGGAACAGACGGGCACGAGTTGATGGCTACAGCCTACACGATGCGAACGTTCGTTGCTGAAACCTGAGAGAGAGAGAGAGAGATTGAGGATGGAAGATAAATATGACAAGTGGGCTCAGGTGGTCAGTGATTGTGGAGAGCGATCCCGGCTGGGATCGTTATTTTCCTGCTGCACCAAACGGATCTAGGGTTTAGATTAATCAGGATCGATGAGTATAGGGTACCGACTTCAGGGATTTTGACGTGGAGGTTTATTTGTGTCACGCTCTACAATCTCAGGGTTTAAAACAGACTTCACCCCTGCCAGCAGCATCACGCCGTGTTCGCCGTATCGCACGGCAGCTAGCCCGGCATCTCGCCTTGCACGCCTCCAAACGGGCAACTAGCCAGCCTCATGCGTGTCGCATCGTACACCTTTGGAACAACAGCACACCACACCTAAAACATCTAACTGCATGCCGATATATGAATCAAGATTAAACTTAACAACCTTGGCGCGGCGTTGTCGTGGCCAGCGAAAGAGGTTGACGCGGTAGTCGACGAGGACGAAGCCATGGGACTGTGATCCAGCCGGAGCTAGTCCTCGTTGCTGCTGTCCTCGTAGTCAACAGCGTCGCTCCGGGAGCTCGTGTTGGCTGCCGCCTCTTAGCCTCGGCGCTTCTCGGCGAATCGCCGCCGGGGACGACCAGCCACCATGGTTCCTAGAATCCTAGCAAAATTCTTTTTGTTTATGTTGTTTTTCTATTCCTGATGGTGCGACTGTGTGGTGGGAACCGGATGTGTGCCCGGTTTTTTTGTGAAAAGGAAAGCAAGAGAGATTGCATCCTGTTTTGTTTTCCAGTCCGTGACGTGCTAGAGATGGAAACAACTGATGGAAAATCTGACTACAATGAGATGAATCTCAGCCGCTAACCTTTATGGTTAACATAAAATCAATGAATATAAAAGGGTGACGTATGGAGAACTATGAAAACCTCATTTCTTCAATATTAGGTAAAGATAAAGATAATAAACTGAGCTGCCCACAATGCGTTGATCCCGTGTCATCCCTCGGACTGATCAGGGTCAGCAAACTAACTAACTGAAAACAAAGTGCTTAGACCTATTTAGCCACAACACGAACATAGTGGGCTTCTGGCATTATTTGTACATGGAACTTCAAATGTAAAAATCATGGCTATAACATGAAAACCAGCTGGCACATAAATCTTGCCAGAACATAAAATCCATCCAGAATATAAAAACAAATTGAACGTAAAATCCAACACACTGCACCAGGATTAATCATAACATTCTCCCCCTTAAGCTTGATGCACTCACCTGATCACCTACGCCAATCTTCTTATTCATCTCTTGGAAGGTATCTCTGGGTAGGGCCTTTGTAAGGATGTCGGCATGCTGCTCTTCCATTATCACATGTTCCACAATATTTTTCCTTCTTCAACCCAATTTCTCATAAAGTGTTCCACAACAAAAAAAAAATCAAACATTTTAAAATGTGCTATGTGAGTTCAGTGCACTGGTAGCACCACGAGGCTGGGTGCACCAAAAATGTAAGAATAAGATAGGAGATTGAAAAAGCACGTCAGTCGTTATATTGAAATTGATCGACTATTCGAGCAGATATCCTAATCAGCAATTGATCCTAACATTTACCCCGATAACAAGATTTGTTGCAGTTTTTTTGCTGTTTCTTTCTTTCATTTATTCCTTTTCTTATTTTGTCTAACTTTTATTCCTTTTTTCTTTTGCTCTTCTTTTTGTTTCTTTTTATTTGCTTTTTTCTATTTTTGTTTCTTTGTTTTTTGTTTCTTCTGGTATTTTCATTATCTATTAAAAAAGTTCATCGTACCTTTTTTTTGGGTGAGAAACTTCCAATGTATTCATCTTCAATCATGGTAGTACAAGAACTACATAGATAATAAAAATTACAACCAGGTCCGTGGACCATCTAGCTACTACTACAAGCACTGGAGCGAGCCGAAGGCGTGGCATCGTCATAGCCCCTTCTTTGTTCGAGCCAGGCAAAACTTGTTGTAGTAGATAGTGGGAAAATCATCATGGAAAGGCCCCAATATGACCAGCAAACTAGAGGAGCAACCTTCGCCGATAAAGAAAGTCGTAGATTGGAAGGATCAAACCTGTAAACATGCAAACGAAGATGAACGAAGACCAGATCCATCAAAGAGAAGCACCGACCGAATCCCGTGAGATCCAACGAAGACACACCTCCACACACCCTTTGACAAACAGAGATAGAACTTGCGAGACATTATTCCTACCGAGAGACCTCGCCGCCCCCACGTAGTCCTAATTAAGATGTTGAACCTAACAAGAACGAGAATAGGGTCCCTCCCACCAGCGGGGGGTCGAGATCCTCCGCACCTCCATGGGCCAAAGGCCATTGGAGATGGAGCGGACCAGCGGCGTTGCCGGCGGCAGGAGAAAGAAAGCATAAGATCTTTTCTTATGATGTACTTAATATGTTTATCGTGTATTTAAAAAATGTGCATCGCTTATTAACTAATATTCATCATGTATCAAGAAATGGTTGCCATGTATTAAAAAATGTTTACAATTTCTTGGATTGTACATTCGTGTACTAAAAAAATTATGTAGTTTATTAAAAATCTCCATCACACTTTGGAAAAATGTTTCTTGTGTATTATCAATATTTCCCCGTGTATAAAATATATAAACTGTATATATAAGTATTCATAATAATTTTTAAAAATGTTCATACTGTATTAAATATGTTTTAACATTACTAAAAAGTTCATGGTATGTTAACGGTGTTAATCATTTATTAAAAATTCTTATCATGTATTAAGAAGTGTTTATCATGTCTTAAAATTTTCTTCAATGTCTTTAAAATAAGTGCATCTCATACTAACAAAATATTCAATGTGTACTAGTGTAATGTTCATCATGTAATAATAAATATTTGGCATGTATTAAAAAAGTTTACTACTTCATAAAATATTCACTCGTGTATTAAAAAAATGATTGTCTTGTATTAAAAAGATATTGTTTATTAAAAAAATCTTCATCATGCTTCAAATAATGTTTACCGTGTATTAAAAAAATTCATCATGTGTTGAAAATATTTACCATGCATGCAAGATATTCATCTTTATTTTAAAATTATTCATATATATTAAAAAGTATTTACAGTTTATTAAAAATGTTCTTCATGTATTAACAAATGTTTATCTTTTATTCAAAATGTTTGACCATGTATTGAGAAGTGTTTACGGTGTATTAAAAAAGTCCCTTGAGTGTTTAAAAATTGCTCATCGTGAACAAATGTGCATCATGTATTAAACAAATGTGCACCATGTATGAAAATTTGTTCATCGTGCATATTTTTTTCTAAATGTCCGACGAGGATGGTGCGTTTCTAGCCCAATGTGTGTGTTGCCATCAAGATGAGGAAATTAAGTTGCAAAAAATGACCATGACCAAATTCATGAAAATTAAAGATCCTTCCTATATTTTGGTTACATTAATTGGAATCCTAACACCTGGAGTAGCATCGCCCAAATTCTGTGGAGTCCGATGCTTTTCACTAGGTGAGATGAAATAATAGGGATTACAAGTTATGCGATTGAATTCCACATCCTAATACAGCACTACTCCTCACAAAGGAACTAGATCGGCGTAATGGACTTAAATGCTAGTACAGAGTGCACGCGAACGTGCCAGCAGAAAGAAGGAGGGCATGGGGAGCATGCTCGGATCCGGCGGGGCGTGGAAGTTGGGCCCGGCGAACATGGCCTTCTGCGGTGTCGTTGCTTGCACCGGCGTCGTCGCTGCCGCTTTAGTCCGAGGCAGCTTCTCCATCTCCTCCGGGCGAGGCTTCTTGTGTAAGTCCCAGCGCTCCGCCGAGGACGCGCGGCTAGGGCTAGGCAGGCGCTTGTTGTTGCCGTCATGGCGGCCGCGATCCGTGGGCGGGGTCGCGCTGCACGAGGTCGCGAGTTTCTTGCTGTCCCAGCGTTCGACAGAGTCGGCGCGTCCGGGGCTCCCGGCGCTGTATGACGACGAGGACATGGTGGTGCGGGGCTTCTTGTATTTCTTGTCCGCATCCCACCTCTCGACGGAGCCGGCACGATCGGTGCTCCCGCAGCCCTCCGACGACGAAGACGACGAGCAGCTTGAGCTGCATGGCTTTTGGCACTTCTTGTTCCAGTCCCACCTCTTGACGAAATCGGCGCGGCCGGGCATGGCGGACACCAGCATGGTAAGGACGAGGCCGTGCGGCGTCGGCAACAGCGGCAGCATCTCGCTCTTGGGCGGCGTCGGGAGGATCGGCAGCATCTCGCTCCTAGGCGGCGTAGGGAGCAGCGGCGGGAGAAGGGCTGCTGCTGCCATTGCTGTTCGTGGTAGATCGTGGGAGGAAATCAAGAAATAAATGGTACGAATAGATGAATTCAAGAGATACCTCGGGACACATATTTATAGTTGCTCGCTGTGTGCGTTCATTCCCCACCCGGATCGAGTCTGCAAGCTACAGTCGGAATCGGATTGGATGAGTAGCGGACACGGAAATGAGGCCACGCGCCAGACCGAAACAAACTCTGTTTTTTTTTTGTCGTGTCCGCAATTAGTCTCTACAATTTGGTTTGTCAAAATGGTAGATCAAGAGTTGCTTTGTTGTGAAAGTGTATATATTTCATCATGCTATTGAAAGGAACACCATGCTGCCCTTGACCTGTGGCTTACTTTTATAGAGGTTTTATTTCTAAGATGCTATAAAGCATATTTTATTATGTTGTTACTTAAAATCTTGTGATGAGATACACGTCCCAGTCCGAAGATTGCTATACTTATATCAACCCTTCATTCAAATTTAATCATAAACAACCCAATCAACCATATATGCAAGTGCAGAACAAATAAAAGATAGTTGTTGCATGTTCAATTTGACAAATTAGGTAAGCTTGGATTGTCATGTCTTTTGCTATTTCTCGTAATGTCCTCCCTGAACTTGTAAGTATCCTTCCTCCAAAGTGACATGCATGCATATTATCATATAATATATCACTAAGCTCCCTAGGATTGGAGGCCTCACAATCAATTGAGGTCTCCAATTGGGATTTGGTCACCCAATTTTGACCGGTCAACAATTTCTCAAAACTTTCTCATTTAATTTTTTTATATACTATCCTTTCTAATTTAAAATCTTCACAATTAACTAAGGCTACAGTTTCGAATTGGGTCACCTAATTTTGACTGGGTCAATAATTTCTCAAGGGATTTCCCATTTAGATATTTCAATTATCTATGTTCCCTAATTTTAAAGTTGTTTCATTGGATTGAGGTATTCAATTTTGGATTTAATTTATGATTTTGATCGGAGCAACGATGTTCCAAATCAATCAGCAACAACCGGCCTATAAAAACATATCAACCCCTCGCAGACTCCCATCACCTAGGAAAAAACGCCAACATGTGATACTGTAGCACAAATACATTACATGCAACCACCGATGAAAAATTATTCCCACATAAATATGGGCTGAGTTAGCGGATAGCACAGAATCACACCGCGAAAGGCCCACCAAGTAACCGCATTATAGATAAACATAAAACACACTCCATCGTCTCCCCCACCGGCCAAAGTAAATATTCCATCAATTTCAAAATATAAGGCTTATTAATTTTTTGGAAAGTTAATTTTCTTTAACTTTGACCAAGTTCAGAGCCAAAATATCGACATCCATGGTATTAAACAAAAAAATGAAAATTCATTTCATGATGGAGCTAATAACACCAATTTGGTATTATGAATTTTCATATATTTCTCTATAAATTTGATTAAACTTAAAGAGGTTAGACTTTTCAAAAAAGTAATACACCATATATTTTGAAATAGAGTGAGTTACGAAATTTAAGAATCCCAACAAATTCAACGGCGCGGCAAAGCGCGCCCAACCCTTCTAATAAGGATTATGATGGGTAATTATAACTTGATCCTAAAACCCGCATTTGCTAATCATCTTCTTATTCTTCTTAATCATTACCTTCACTACTGGGGAAAAGACTTATAAGTGACCTGAAACTAGTGGCGGGCGTGGGCAGCGACCCGTCATAGCTATTTTTTTAAAAAGATATTGTGGCAGGTAGAAATAAGTGCCAACACTGCTATCAGCACGCTAGTGGCGGTACCACCCGCCACTTTTAAGCTCTTCCAAATTTGTTCACGGGCCAAATACGGCAGTGGTGGGCACAGGGATTCAGGGATTGTGCCCACCACTGTCGTGGGTCACACCAGTGGCAGGCCTGAGTAACTACTCTATTGTGTTCAAATATATTTTTTCTGGTCCATTCCTTCAGGGGACAAAGTAGCCATGGAGGTCATTGTGATGATCACCCTACTGTAACCTTCCTGGGAATGCCCATCTTGATTTTTGCATTCCAGAGTTACCTCATCCTCGTTTCTACCCTGGTGATACTTTTATTCCAAGAAATCTACACGATGGTGGAGCCCTTGGACATGTCCAATTGCGTGGAGTTGAACCTTCTGGCTACCACTACCAAGGTTACATGCAACCAGATGATCATTTTGCCGTTGACTATACTCAATGTGGTTTTCAAAAGGATTCTGGCCACTTCGGTTCTGTGGGTTATAAATGTTGAACACATAAAATTCTTCCTCTTTTATTGTTTGCTATGCAATATCACTTATTACTTTCATAGTATACTTTTGTACTACAGTTTAACCACTTAACTATTGTTGGGTGCCTTGTTTAGGGTGAGAACCTGAGAAATGGAGATGCCGGTTGGTGCCGAATTTGTTGGCTTCAGTATGGGAGTTTAGAGAATCAGGATCTACATGTATATGCAAGGGGACATCGGCAGTGCCCAATGGACATTGTTCTGAAAATAAAGCATGCCACTCCAAAGAATAAAAAAATGTGTGTATTTTTGCATTAATTTGAATGACTAATCTTGTATTTTCCTAGTTTTAACTCTCGTATTCACTCTCAGCAATCTTGGAGGTCACAGGTCATTCAACAAAAAGGTTATTGGGAAGGGCAACATCCGTGGGAAAAAGCATTAGAACTCTAGTTATCTAGTTCAGCACTTGATGAGATTTTTAAGGTATGTTTGGTTGTATGATTATTTTCCACGAGTCCAACCCTCATGCCATACGGTTCAGTTGTTCACCTTCCTTTCCTTTTCCGGTTGCTGCTAATGTTGTTTGGATCTACCTGACACCATTGTGAAGCCGGTATGTTTGCAATTGAATTTGTAGTGGTCTTAGACCATTATTATTATGTTGGCCTGCCCCGGCACTTCAGAACAACAACTGCAGCCGATGAAGAGTAGCGTAGATCGGAAGCATCCAACCCGAAGACACACGAACGTAGACGAACGGCGAAGAGATCCGAGCAAATCCATGAAAGACAGATCTGCCGGAGACACACCTCCACATGCCCACCGATGATGCTAGACGCACCATCGGAACAATGGCTAGCTGGGAAGAACCTTATTCCATCTTAGGGAGTCGCCGTCGTCTCGCCTTCCTGAGCAGGACAAAAATGTTAACAAATCTCGAAGACACATCTAAAAATGAAGCCCTCCCACCGGCAAGGGTCGGGATCCACTGTGCCTCCATGAGCCTAAGGCCAGCGAAGACGACAAGGACCGCCGGCCAGACACAACCACCCGCGCAGTTTGGGCCTGCCCAAAGCGGGGGCATGGGGTTACGCTCACTTCTACTGTTGGGCAGTCGGCCTAATTAGGCCCCAGCCCATACAAAGTAGGAAATTGAAAGGGGGAAAGGAGAAAATGGCAACTGAGAATATATATATTTAAAACAATTAAAATTGTTTGTGATTTATAAAAATGTTTGTGGATTAAAAAAATCATGAATCTCACAGGTTTAGAAAAATGTTTGCATATTCAAAAGTCGCTCATGGTTTAAAAAAAAGTGAAGGATTCAAATGTTTGTGGATTCAAAAAAACATGAATCTCACAGGTTTTGAATAATTTTTGCAGATTCAAAAGTCGCTCATGGTTTAAAAAAGAGTGAAGGATTCAAATAATGTTCGCAGATTAAAAAAACAAAGATTCATAAAATGTTCTTGGATTCAAAAAATGTTCGCTGATTCTAATAATGTTCACAGATTCAGAAAATGTTCTGAAAAACCGAAAAAAATATTCAAATATTTTGTTAAATTTCAAAGAAGTCTCTACATATTCATAAATGATTGTGAATTTAAAAAGTTTCATGGATTCAAAAAAGGTTCGCAGATTCAAATAATGATTGAAGTCAAAAACATGTTCGTAAATTTTAAAAATATCATGGATTAAAAATTTGATCATGAATTCCAAAAATGGTTGTGGATTCGAAATTGACCGCAGATTGAAGAAATTTCACTAAGTTTTTTAACTCATGGATTCAAAAAAATTCATGAATTTCCAAAAAAACTAGGTTAACAATGATTCTGAATTTAAAAAATGGTCGTTGTTACATGAAAAAGTTCATGGATTCAAAATTTGTTCAGGTCAAATAATATTCACAAATTTAAAAAGATCACATGGATTCAGAAAATGTTCATGAATTTTATAAATGTTTGCAGATTCAAAAATGATCATGAATTGAACGAATGTTCACTATTTTTTACTGATCATCGATTTTTGCACGAATTTTAAAAATGGTTTTGGATTCACAAATGACCATATACTCAAAAAATATTCAAAGATTTAAAAAAAATGAGATCCAAAAATGATCACGAATTTAAAAAATATTGACAATTTAAAAAACATGTGATTGCGAAAATGTTCACAAAATTCAAACATATTCATGGATTCGGAAAATTCCATGAATATGTTTTATAAAATAATAGATTGGAAATGATAGTGAATACAAAAAATGTTCACATTTTTTCCGGATTTAAAAAATATGTTCGTTAATTTAAATATTTTTCATGAATTTCATAACATATGCGTGAATTCAAATAATGTTTGTAGATTCAAAAAATCATCACGGATTAAAAATGTTCACGTTTTTTAAAAATCGCCTATGCAAACAATTAAAAAAATTTCAAAAAATGTATGGATTAAAAATATTACGAATTTTCAAATGTTTCATCGATTTTAAAAATGTTCACGGTTTCAAATATTGTTTGCTGATTCAATTAAATGTTCACAAATTTTGAAAGTAAAATATTCATGAATTTTCAAAAAATGTTTGCAGATTCAAAAATAATCACGGATTCAAAAATGTTTGCAGATTTTAAAATGAATCGTCCATACAATAGATGTTCACAAATTTGATAAAATATTTGTGGATTACATACTGATGAGGAATTCGAAAATGCTAATATATTCAGGAAATCAAAAAATGTTCACAAAATTTTAGAAATCATTTATCCGAAAATTGTTCTTCAATTTCAAAGCAATTGATCGTGAAATTAAAAAAAATGGATGCAAAAGTTGTTTTACAGATTGAAATAATGCTTTCAGATTCAAAAATGTTCACAAATTTCTAGATTAAAAAATGTTTCTGAATTTCAAAATTGTTTCCGTATTCAAAAATGATCTCGGATTACAAATTGTTCACAAATTTTAAAAGCATCGTGGATTAAAAAAATGTTCACAAATTTTATAAAACATTTGTGGATTACAAAGTAATCAAGAATTCAAAAACTGTTCACAAATGTAAAAAATTGTGGATTAAAAAACATGAATTGGAAAAACTAATTGGGAATGATGACGAATTTAAAAAATGTACGAAATGTTTTCTAGGTATAAAAAATGTCCGCGGATTCTAAAATATGTTCCTGAATTTAAATATTATTCATGAATTTCATAAAATATCATGGAAACAAAAAAATACTATGAATTTTGAAAATGTTTTAAATTTCACAAAGCAGGGATGTGGGGCTACGCTCACTTCTACCGTTGGGCAGTCGGCCTAATTAGGCCCCAGCCCATACAAAGTAGGAATGTCGAAGGAAAAAAGAGACAAAATGGCAACTGAGAAAATATATGGTCGACTGCACCATGTCGCGGTGCACTTGGGCGCTAGTGAATGAGGACCTTGCACAAGTTATTGCAGCCACAACTGAACTAAACGTGAAGCAATGGTTGTTTACACACATGGAGGCATTATCCCATGAGCTCTTCATCAAGTTATCGGTGACACTGTGGGCTATCTGGGCACAGTAATTAGTACAACTCTAAACATCCACCTTGTTTTTGAAGATTGGTACTAATATACTCCGTGTCCATTCTTTTGACATCTTGTTTGCCCGAAAAATGAGGTTGAAAAGGTTGGTTAGCCATACTATCGCTATGTCCTCGAGGCCTTTCCACCCTCAATGAGGATACAATCAGGGCCCATCACCTTAACTCATTTCATCCTTTTTAAAACCTTCTTGACCTCATACTCCTGGATTCTCGGCACAAAACGAATGCTGGTCTCATCAAAGGAGTCGTCCAGTTTAATGATAGAACTCTCATTCTCACCATTAAACAGCTTGTCGAAGTACTCCCGCCATCTATACTTAATCTCCTCGTCCATGGTAGGCCGTCAACACCGAATATTGCAAAAAACTGAAAGAATGTAGATGTAAGTAAACTGAGCACATGTTTCCCTACGGCTACTCACTCTTGAATTTAGATAATTCAGCGCGTCTTGTGATTATCCTTGCCCCCGCACTTTGTAGCTTCCTCCTCATCAGGGAAAGATTCACCCCACGCAATCTCTGACCCCCTTTATAAGGTCCAGTTAGTATCTTTGCCTCCACATAGCAGAGCTCTTTAAAGCACCGTGCAAATGAAGTTGCCTTGTTATGCATATATAAATATTGCTCAACCTGTGACTTATCTATCCCTTTGCATCTGCACTTAGTTGGCATGGACGAGAGTGCTTTGCACACCGGACTCCTCTCCATTTCACTGTCCTCCATTTTCCCATTTTTGCTCTGATTTTCCATCAGGTTTTTTCATGCAGTATTTATACCTGCAGTTTTTTTTTTGTTATTTCTTTGTTGTCGGAGGTGCCAGCTGTGCAGAGTGAGAGCTTGCCTGCCTGTCGATGTAAATATTTTGAGTAATCTGAAATGTTTTTCGCGGTGATGTGAATGTTTCGGCTATTCTGAAATATTTTTCTCTCATCTTGCATTATGATGTTTATTTCCGCTAATCTGAAATTTTTTACTCTGATCTTGCATAAGATGTTCGAGGTCAGGTTGTTGTAAGGATATGAGTGGGTCCATGGAGGGTCCTTTTGTGGGCAGTTATGCTAAGGTATCATCTGAATAATGCTTTCATGTCTGTTTTTTCTTAATCTGTGTAGCTATTTGAAATAGTCATAGTCGTGTTCGATTCCTGCTAAGTGTCCTTTCGAAGTAACGCTGAGTGTAGACACAAAGAGACAATATAAGTCATTGGATTGTTATGCCCTCTACTTTCTTACTCTGCTGCTCTGTAAGATGAGCAGACTGAGGTTCATAAAGTACCATGCCTGGGAGTATCCCGTCCCACTACTTATTTCTACTCCCTAAAACATCTTATATTAGTTTACAGAGATAGTATTTGGCAGTCTTTCCTTTCACTGAAGCATCAAAACTAAACCAACCTTGCCATACAGCAATTATCTGCCAAATTAGTTCTAGGTCGCCTTGTGTATCATACAGACACAGTTATACTTTTCTCTACCCGCTCCACACTTTGGATAATACTCCGAAGCCGGTGCGTGGCATGAGCACGTGTGGTTTTCAACACCTGTAGTATGCTAGTATTCGATTATGCTGAATCCTTGCGTTGATTTCTTGCAAAGAAAATGTAAAACCCTTTGGAGATAAGGGGTTTTAGCTCAACTGTGATACGAGATATGGGACTAAAACACACACACGATTCAGAGACAGCGCAGGTGATCACACATCTCATCGCAAAGGTCCACCCAAAACCATTCCTCTTTCCGCTGCAATTTACACCCGGCTGAATTATTCCTGCAGCAAAGACATAAAGGCTCCTATTACCAGTACAAAGTAAAGAGCCTTTTCTCTTCTAGTGGAGAAAGTACTGCCGATGCACGCAAAAAGCAGAGCATATGTTCCTCCGGTCCAGTTCAGTCCATCTCTATGTTTTACATAAAATAAGATCATTTTGGATGCAGTACCTATGCTCTGTGTGATGCGTGGCCAATCTTCTGTAACTTCAAAAATGAATGTAATTAGGTTTGTTGTGCCTTATGTGGGACTATATAAATGCATCTGTCACTGGATATTTTCAGTAGTACCAAACGCAGAATACATCGCAGTAGTATATGGAGTATATAATATAATAGTACCACCTATGTAGTATATGTACCAGTTTTTAGATACCAAATACAAAAAAGGTAAATACTCGTGTATATGTGCAAATACAAATCCATATTTGAAATATTACGTGACCTTGGTTTCTATTAATGGGGATTGAAGAAGGCAGCCTCTCTTTCATAATCATAAATCTAATAAAATTTGAGATATATACTACCACATATTAGTGTATGAGACATGAATGTATCTACACCCCGGTTGTACGATGTATTTTTACTTTGTCACAAAAACTTATTATGTATCTTTGTATTTACTAGATTTGTTTACATGAAACGGGGAAAAGGAATATATTGTCAAAACAAGTGTTTGAACGAACATATGTATTTCACTAGGCTTGTCTCGAATATTGCCACAAAAATTTGAAGTGCTTTCTAGTAGTATGGAGCCAGCCAGTGAGTTGACAATCAATATATCCATCCACGACCTTGTGTTGCATGATTACCAGTAAACAAAAACAAAAGTGCCTGGTTTGATGACACTGACTAACCCATTAGCTTGCCACCAATTACAGGACCACATCAACTGAATTAACATGGAAGATTGGAGCGGAAGGATAAAATAGTTTCTCCATGACAGGGCGTCAAGAAACCAGGGACTCCCTTGACTCCATTTCAGACACGCTTCCTTCCTTCCTTCCATCCACACATATCACTCCATCTAAACACCACTTGGAAGTTGCTCAGAATCAGTATGCTATCATCATCAACAGGACAGCCTCACATGCTGCCATGGTTGCTTGTGTCCATGTCCACCAACCCTACCAAGCACAAGAACAAGCACAAACACAAGGAGACACATCAGCGGGTGACCAAAAGGTAGCAGAGCCAACATGAAGACAGGTCACTCAGAATTTGTTCTTCTCGTTTGTGATTACAGGTCACTTGGCATTTATCTCCCCCTTTATGGTTTCATAGTTTTGTATTGCGTATGGTCACACGGAACAAACAGGTTGTGTGTATCGACGGCCCACATGTCACTCCAGTGGCATGTTCTTATAATGTACCATCTCTGTTCCGAATTATGAGAAGTTTTAGATATTTCAACATAGACTATATACGGACTGAAATGAGTGAACAACACACTAAAACGCTACATCAAATTACCATGGTTATGATGTCTTACATTATAGAAACAGAGTTTTGGATCAAGCAATGGCATGCTCCTTTATGCCATGATATTATTACCTTGGGGCTATCAAAAGACATCAGCAAGCATGCATGATGCAACCTTTTCAACTTGCCTACACTTTTACCATGAAAGCTTTGCAAACTAGTCCAAAATGGAGCTTTTTCAGTTCAGAAAGGAATCGATGCAAAGCATGGAGAAAGCAAAAGGCAGAGCCCTCACCATGTTTGCCTTTGCCGATGATGCCGAGATGCTGTAGTAGCCATTGCTCTGCGGCCCGCCGCCGGTAATGCTTCCGGCGCCGCCGGCGCCAGATGAGGTGGTGGCGTTGTCCTTGGGCAGGCGGTAGGCGAGCTCGTACACCGGCGTGCCGTCGGGCTTGAAGAGGCCGTAGTTGCGCTCCGACGAGGGGCCGGGCTTCATGTTCTCGTTGAAGAGCGCGAACATGTAGACGCGCAGCGGCCCGTCCGGCCGCAGCGGCGTGCCCTTGCCCTCGCCCACCAGCCGCATCACGTTGCCGTTGTACCTCGCGGCGTTCCGCGGCGTCGCTCCGGTCTCGTTGCCGTCGCCGGCCGACGGCCACCCGGTCTCTGACACGCGCACCTCCACCGCGCGCGCCGCCGCGCGGTTGGCCGCCGCGATCGCGTGGTACACGGCGTCCACCTGGGCCACCAGCATGTTGGGGTATCGCAATCCGGACGACGGGTCGGGGACGCCGCCGTGGCCGGGCTCGAGCAGCGCGTACTCGAGCTCCACGCCGGCGGGGTCCTCGGCGTAGGCGAAGTAGGGGTAAGCGTTGACGAGGAACGGCGAGCCGGTGCGGGCGTGGAAGTCGAGGATCGGGCAGAGGACCGGGAGGAGGTCCTTGCGGAAGTAGGCCGACGAGGGCGGGTAGGAGGTGGCGAGCACGCCGAGGTTGTGCGCGGTGGTGACCGCGACCTGCCTGTCGAGGCCGAGCTGCGCGAGCGCGTCGTGGATGCACTGCATGGCCGGGAGCAGCGACGGCGAGAGCGCGGAGCTGTTGGCGCCCGTGAGCACCTCGTTGCCGACGGTGAGGACGGCGATCTTGGTGGCTGGGACCGCCGGCTGGATGACGGAGCGGACCCAGGAGGAGGCGCCGGAGGGGGTGGAGACGGCGGCGAGGCACTCGTCGGGGACGCCGACGACGAGCTCCACGCCCGTGTTGGCGAAGGAGCGGAGGGTGGCTGGGTCGGCGTCGTAGAGGCGGACGCGGCCGACGCCCAGGCCGGCGAGGAGCTGTAGGGCCGAAGTCGTCGGCGGGAGGTTGTTCCCCACCCGGCCGTAGTTGATGCCCAGCAGGGCCGACGGTGTTGCCTCGGGAGTGGCCGGCAGAAGGAGCACGAGCAGGAGGAGCAGGAGCGGCATTGTCTTGTCACGGCAATGTGTGCTGCGCGCGAGACGTGGATAAATGGTACAGTAGAGCTGGAGTAAGTAAGATTGCGGAGTGAGCTGGAGGAGGGGTTTGGCTTAGAGTGGCTGGAGCGTTGGGGGTTTAGTGGCTTGGAGTGGGCTCCCTACCGCTGTGCAATGGCGGCTGCTAGGAATCAACCAGATGATTTCTTTCCTATAGAAATCAGCTGTCTAGGCCAGCCGTCCGATCTGGCACTGGTGCCCGTTCGATCGCAGCAAACGCAGTCCATCGTCTTTTCATCCACCTCGCGCATCATTGACCATCTACGTAGTGGCATCTGTGCCGGCGAACTCAAAACTATGTTCAAATTTGTTACTTCATGGTCCATTTGTTTGGCAAAAAGTACTTGAGAAAGCCTAATGTCGTGGACACAACCAAACTTTTGGCATTCGAGGAAGTATAAGAGGGTTTCTCAGTATGCTCGATTCCATCGATTGCGTGCACTAGACATTGCAGAACTGTTGGTAGCAGGTGGTTCGTAGGTTTGCAAGGGCAGTACCAAGGTCATCGGAGAGACCATAATCATGCTAGAAGCAGTGGCATCACAAGACCTGTGGATTTGGGCGCTTTTTCTTTGACATGCCAGGGTCTCACAATGATATTATGTGCTTCAACAATCTCCGTTAGCTGCAAAACTTTGTCATGTGTAGCCTTCAAAGTGCAGCTATACCACTAATGGGCACAGCTACCGATAGTGTCTATCCTCATTGACCGATGACTGCCTATCTCCGAGTCAAAAGGTAACATGAAAAGTCCCTTTGTCCAAATGCATGAAAGTTCTAGGAAGGCTGTGGAAAGGGTATTTGGAGTGCTCAAATCTCCTCGGGCTATTGTTCGTGGACCTGCAAATATGTGGGATCTCTATACATTGTGGAAGATGATAACTTGTTGTGTAATCATGAAAAATATAATTGTGGAGGATGAGGATGATGGTGTCCGTAATGTTGATTTTAAAAACCATGGCCCACATGTCCACCTCCTAGAACAAGAGGCAAACTAGGTTGCACATTTTCTTGAGATTGCATCGGTAACTTCCATATTGATAAGTGCATTAACAACACCTAAATGATCTTGTGGAGCATTTGTAGATACAACATGGAAACCAATAGATTGGTTGTATCCTTTGATTTTTTTGCTTATGTTTGAAGTATGTCCTCTAAATAGTATTTATGTTTTAAGTATGTATGGATTTCTAATTTTGTACTGTGTATTTACACGTTTAAACTATGTCTTTCAAGTGTTCAAGTTGGTTGAAGAAAAAATGAGCAAAAATGCAGACCATGCAAATGGGGAGGCTGAATAGGGGATGTCATTGGGCGTTGGTTTTTCATGGACAAATGAGCCATGCCTGCTGACATGAAATTTGGAATCTCATTTGATGTTAAACTTATCTAAATTTGACCAAGTTTACTAAGAAACATAATGATTACATCTACAATATCAAATCTGGTATCATTAGATAAATCACTAAACGAGATTTCATATTTTATTGGTGTTATAGATGTTGATATATTTCTTAATAAATTGGGCAAACAGAGAAATATTTAACTTCAAAAAAGTTGATACACCTTATATTTAGTAAAAGAGGGGGGGGGGGGTGCTAGGGCTTAGATGGTTTAAAATACATGGAATATCTAAATGGGCATGTTCCCCCATTAGTCTTTTCCACTCCTTGTCGTGGGAATGAATCTGACGGTAAAGGAGGGGCAGGATGGAGGAGCATGGTCTAGCTACAGCGCAGGTGTGACAAGAGAGATTTATGAGTTCATGCCCCTACGTCTCAAGCTGTTGGAGCTGTTTTCTTATGTCTGGATTATTACCAAGGATTGCGAATCCCTCAACAAGTGCTACAGGGTGGCTTATATAGAGTGAACCCTTGAGCTAGCCCTTTACATGGAGGAATTGATTATTATGTTGGTTACAGGAATTAGTACAAGTAACTAAAGGTTTAATCGCTAATAACGCTAGGCATCATGCTCTTCGGTCGTTCAGGTCCCGCATGGTCTCTTCGTCTTCCTTAGCCGAGTGCGGGTGGGGTAGTCGAGTGACTGCGATGCGGCTGACTTGAATAAGGCTTGGTGAGCACCTGGGTGCACCCGTAGCCTAGGAGCCTTCTTGTCTGTTGATATGGGGCCCTAGATTTAGTCCAGGATGCCTGCTCCTTGACCCCACCTGTAGTAGGTGACTCATGTTAAACACCGTACATGTACACTTGATGTAACGACCTCTCCCTAGTCTGTAGGCACGTCCTTCTGTTACGGCTTGCATGCACCTGCGTGTGCCCTTGCTACCGCTGCGCTCTACCTATGTAACAGTTCAGATCAGATGTAACGGAAGAGATATACGAGAGAGTTGACCCATATATATTGGTTATCAGAGCCATGTCCGGCACAGCGGCTAGCACCATACTAGCAATGTCTTCGCCTACCCTCCCTCCCGCCTCCTCCGACACCTCGCCGGTGCTTCACTCCACCGCCGCCGGTGCCATCACTTCCTTCGCCCCTCCCATGGTTTTTCTCCCTCCCCTCACAGTTCACAGCTGCAACATCTCCTCCTACATCCGCTTCTTCCTTGACCCTGCCCAAAACAATTACCACCGACGGAGGACTGTCACAGCCCTAGCTTCAGCCTTGTTGTGGTCTAGTCTTGGTTGTTGCATCATGTTTAAATTTTCTTAAACCTGAAATGGGGATATCCAAACCCTAGCCCCAAATGAAATGCAACTAGGATCAAAATAAAAATATTTTCAATGAACCCAAAATGCCCTTCATAAATGCCCATCATTTTTGAGTTGGTCTAGAACCTCTTCCAAAAATGATGCACATATTTCTAGGTCATTCTGGATTTTTGAATTAACTCATATTATATTTCAATTGGGGCATTTAAATACTATAAATATTTTTAAATGCTCCAACAATTTTGAAATTAGTTGAGGGCCTCTAGAATAATTCATTTAGTGCCCATAACTATTTTCAGAATTTTTAAAAGTGATTTGGTTTGAAAACCAACTTTAAACAAATTTTCATAAATAAAAAAACAGAACAAAAATGGAAATAAGACAGAGAGGGAAACCTTACCTGGCACTCACCTGCGGCCCAGCAAGCCGGCCCAGTCCACTGGCCCCTGCCAGTCATCCCCTTCCTCACGCTAGGAGGACAGGGGCACGCACCTGACACGCGCGGCCACGCGCTCGGCCACCTCCTGCCTACTTGCCGCTGCTGGAGTCGGCCCCGAGCGCCACACAACCCCCTGGAACCCCTCGCTCTCTTCCTCGCCCTCGTTCCCCTCCTCTGTCTTGCTCTCTCACGCACGCCCGAACACGCCGTCGTCGCCGTTCACTGCCACCGCGTCCACCGTTCTCCCCTCGCCTCCCCGTGCTGTCCAAGACCTCCGCCGCGACGCCCTCGCCCTCCCCACCGAGCCACGCTTCGCCGGAGGCCTGCATCGCCACCATCTAGTCGTCTTCAACCTCGGTACCCGCCGGACGCCGTTCGTCGATTCGCCTCGCTCCGGTCGCCCCCGAGCCCACTGATCTGCTCATCGACCACCCTGTGAGCTCCGCTGCTTTTCCCCTCTCTTCCCCGCGTCATTTTCGCCCTCTAGCCGCAGCCCCGAGATCACCCGAGGCCGCCGTCCGCCATGACTGGCGAGCCCATGCTCCCGAGCTTCTCCTGCTCGCTCCAGGGGTACTGATATGCTCCTGGCACCTCTAGGAAGCTGCCTAGCCACTCTATTGGCTCGCCCGAGCACTGCAGCCCCACGCCCGCGCTCTCCCAAACTCCGGCCGCCGCTGTTGTCATCGTCGGCGCCGCCACAGACCACCCCAGGTCCAGCCACCACCACCATCGGATGCGCCCAGCTGCGGGCATTCCAACGCGCCCGGCCGCGCGACCTCTCGTCGCCGGAGTTGGCCGGACGGGCGACGCCGTTGTGCTGTGTTTAGCACCGGCGTTTAGCCGTCGACGTGGCACCATCATTAGCAGTTAATGACCCCGCTAATTAACCCACACTCTCACTGACATGCGGGCCCCGCTGCCTAACTAACCAGCTAACAAAAATAGATTAAGATTAATCTAAACATAGTGGCCCCACGCGTCGGCGTTGACCTCGCTGACGTGGCCATTGACCAGACCCACTTGTCTGTGACACTAAATGTCACTAGGTCACTGACCAGTGGGTCCCACTGGTCAGGTTTGACCTAGACCGTGCCCCTTTGACCTGCTGACATCATGATGATGTCAGGCTGACACAGTAATCCTTTTCTGGAATTTAAATAAATCTTAAATGATTTATTTATTTTAGAAAATATCCGAAACTTCTAAAAATCATAGAAATTCAACCGTAGCTCAGAATGAAATAAATTATATATGAAAAATGATCAGAAAAATCCAATCTATCCATCAGTACCATTTTCATGCATGTTAGAACAACTTATGGCTGTTGTTTAGTCCAAATCATATAAAGGGCATTTAAACACTCACACATGGAGTTTGAATTTGAACCTAGGGTTCAAACCAACTCCATTTAACATGTTGCTAGTTGCATTAGCTCAAAACACAGCATATTGACATGTCATGATCATGCATCATATTGTGCATTGCATTGATTGTGCTCTCCTTCTCTGTTGCCCGTATTCCCCTCTCAATAGACGTGCTTCCGACGATGAGTTTGATGACACCGCTGAAGAGTTATAATATCTTCAGAAGTGCCAGGCAAGCAAAACCCCCTTATTCATTCCGATACGATCCCACTCTCTCGCTCTTGCTCTCTTTTACTGCATTAGGACAACAACGATTCAACTGTTACATGCTGCGGTAGTTGAACCCCTTTCCTCTGCATGACCTGTCGACATTGCCACAGTAAATAGATGAAACCCACTAGCATGAGTAGGAGTTGTTTGAGCCCTGATGCGCCTACTCATTCATTCTTATTTGTCATGCCTGCTACTGCTTAGAGTTGAGTCAGGTCTGATTCATCGGGGATGAATTGGAATGTGGTGAACATGTCCTACCGTTGAGAGCTAAGTGTGTGAACACGATTTGGTAAAGGTAGCGGTGAGAGGACATGTAGGAGTACATGGTGGGTTGTCTCATTGCAGCCGTCCTTAGGAACTGAGTTCTGTGTTTGTGATCCATGAACAGTTACTACCACGCATTGGAATGCTTAAGTGCCCCTCTTGACTTATTAATCTACCTGATCTCTGTCCAGGAGTTGCAACTAGTTTCTGGTGTTTGTAGGTAGTGTTAGTAGTCTACCAAGTGGCACCCGGTATAGGTGGGCTTGGGACAGACTAGGCACAGTGGCCCGGTGTACCAAGTGGCACCCGGATGGTGGGCTTGGGAACCCTGTACACATCGTTTCGGGCCGTGAGCGACACCCCGGCCGAATCTCCTTGCGGATGGAACCCGAATAGGCGATAAACCTGGACGAGAGACTTGTGTGATTAGTCAGGTCGTGCCCGACTCCCTCACCAGGCTTCCGCTTGAAGGTTGCCGAGATACACGACGTGTACATGGTGGTAAGTGGCGAGAGCGTGTGTGAAGAAGTACACCCCTGCAGGGTTTTCATTATCTATTCGAATAGCCGGATTCCTCGGATATGGAAACTTGGACCCCTTGCATAGTTCATAAACAAGTCCTTATGGCTATTATATCGATATTGCATCATGATTTTATATCGATATTTATCGCATTATGGACTGTTATTTCACTTTATGTCACAATACTTATGGCTATTCTCTCTTATTTTACAAGGTTTACATAAGAAGGGAGAATGCGGCAGCTGGAATTCTGGTCTGGAAAAGGAGCAAATAATAGAGACCTATGCTGCGCAACTCCAAAAGTCCCGAAACTCCACAAAACGTCTTAAAAGAAATAAAGAAAAATCCACGCCAAAGATGAAGGCCAGGGGGCCCACACCCTGCTCATGAGGGTGGGGGGCGCCCCCCCTAGGACGCGCCCCTGCCTCATGGGCCCCTTGGTGGCTCTCCGACGCCCATCTTCTCCTATATGAGGTCTTTCGATGAGAAAAAAATAGAAAGGAACTTTTCGGGACGAGACTCCGCCGCCACGAGGCGGAACCTTGGCGGATCCAATCTAGAGCTCCGGCGGAGTTGTTCAGCCGGGGATACTTCCCTCCCGGAGGGGGAAATCATCACCATCGTCATCACCAACGCTCTTCTCATTGGGAGAGGGAAATCTCCATCAACATCTTCACCAGCACCATCTCATCTCCAAGCCCTAGTTCATCTCTTGTATCCAATTCTTGTCTCAAAGTCCGGGATTGGTGCTAGTAGGTTGCTAGTAGTGTTCATTCCTCCTTGTAGTTGATGCTAGTTGGTTTATTTGGTGGAAGATCATATGTTCAGATCCTATATGCATATTATTACCCCTCTGATTATGAACATGAATATGCTTTGTGAGTAATTACGTTCATTCCTGAGGACAAGGGAGAAGTCTTGCTATTAGTAGTCATGTGAATTTGGTATTCGTTTGATATTTTGATAAGATGTATGTTGTCTAGCCTCTAGTGGTGTTATGTGAACGTCGACTACATAACACTTCACCATTATTTGGGCCTAGAGGAAGGCATTGGGAAGTAATAAGTAGATGATGGGTTGCTAGAGTGACAGAAGCTTAAACCCTAGTTTATGCGTTGCTTCGTAAGGGGCTGATTTGGATCCATATGTTTCATGCTATGATTAGGTTTACCTTAATACTTTTGTTGTAGTTGCGGATGCTTGCAATAGAGGTTAATCATAAGTGGGATGCTTGTTCAAGTAAGAACAGCACCCAAGCTCCGGTCCACCCACATATCAAATTATCAAAGTATCGAATGTGAATCATATGAACGTGATGAAAACTAGCTTGACGATATTCCCATGTGTCCTCGGGAGCGCTTTTCCTGTTATAAGAGTTTGATCCGGCTTGTCCTTTGCTACAAAAGGATTGGGCCACCTTGCTGCACTTTGTTTACTTTTGTTACTTGTTGCTCGTTACAATTTATCCTATCACAAAACTATCTGTTACCACTTATTTCAGTACTTGCAGAGAATACCTTGCTGAAAACCGCTTATCATTTCCTTCTGCTCCTCGTTGGCTTCGACACTCTTACTTATTGAAAGGACTACGATAGATCCCCTATACTTGTGGGTCATCAAGACTCTTTTCTGGCGCCGTTGCCGGGGAGTGTAGCGCCTTTGGTAGATGGAATTTGGTAAGGAAAAATTTATATAGTGTGCTGAAATTTACTGTCACTTGTTACTATGTAAAGTAATTCTCTGAGGGGCTTGTTCGGGGTATCTTCACCCCGACTAGTAGAGCAAAGAGTTGCTCCTCAACCTACTAAACCTATTGAAAATGAAATTCCTTATGAGTATCCTTCGGGTATGATAGAAAAATTGCTAGGTAACCCTTTTACAGGAGATGGAACAAAGCATCCTGGTAAGCACTTAATATATGTGGATGAAGTTTGTGGATTATTTAAGCTTGCAGGTATACCCGATGATGTTGCTAAGAAGAAGGTCTTCCCTTTATCTTTGAAGGGAGACGCATTGATATGGTATAGGCTATGTGATGATATGAGATCATGGGACTATAAAAGATTGAAGTTGGAATTTCATCAAAAGTATTACCCGATGCATCTTGTTCGTCGTGATCGCAATTATATATATAATTTCTGGCCTCGCGAAGGAGAAAGCACCGCTCAAGCTTGGGGGAGGCTTAAATAAATGTTATATTCATGCCCCAATCATGAGCTCTCAAGGGAAATAATTATGCAAAGTTTTTATGCTCGGCTTTCTGAAAATAATCGCACCATGCTCGATACTTCTTGTGCTGGCTCTTTTATGATGAAGACTATTGAATTCAGATGGAATTTATTGGATAGAATTAAACGCAACTCTGAAGATTGGGACCTCGACGAAGGTAAGGATTCAGGTATGACACCTAAGTTTGATTGTGTTAAATCTTTTATGGATACCGATATTTTCCGTAAGTTTAGCACTAAATATGGACTTGACTCTGAGATAGTAGCTTCTTTCTGTGAATCTTTTGCTACTTATGTTGATCTCCCTAAGGAGAAGTGGTTTAAATATCATCCTCCCATAGAAGTAAAAGTAGCTGCACCTATTAAAGTTGAAGAAAAGACTGTCACTTATAATGATCCTATTGTTCCTACTCCTTATGTTGAGAAACCACCTTTCCCTGTTAGAATGAAGGATCATGCTAAAGCTTCAACTGTTGTTCGTAAAAGCAATATTAGAACTTATACACCTCATGAGCAAGTTAAAGTAGAACCTAATATTGCTATTGTTAAAGATCTCTTGTCTGATAATATTGATGGGCATGTTATTCAGTTCGAAGGTGAAACTGCTAGAATTGCTAAACCTTGTGCTAAAGATAAACATAGACCTGTGGTAGGCGTGCCTATTATTTCTGTTAAAATAGGAGATCATTGTTATCATGGCTTATGTGATATGGGTGCAAGTGCTAGTGTTATACCGCATACTTTATTCAAAGAAATTAAGAATGAAATTGCACCTGTTGAGTTAGAAGATATTGATGTCACAATTAAACTTGCCAATAGAGATACTATTTCACCAATTGGAATTGTTAGAGATGTTGAAGTCTTGTGTGGGAAAACTAAATACCCTGCTGATTTTCTTGTTCTTACTTCCCCACAAGATAGCTTTTGTCCCATTATATTTGGTAGACCCTTCTTAAATACTGTCAATGCTACCATAGATTGCACAAAGAATGTTGTTACTATTGGCTTGGACGATATGGTTCATGAGTTTAATTTCTCTAAATTTAGTAAACAACATCGTGAGGAAGAATTACCTAGTAAGGATGAAATTATTGGTCTTGCTTCTATTGCCGTATCTCCTAGTGATCCTTTAGAACACTATTTGCTAGACCATGAAAATGATATGTTCATGAATGAAAGAAGGGAAATAGATGAAGTATTCTTTAAACAGGAACCTATTCTGCATCACAATTTGCCTGTTGAAATTTTAGGGGATCCTCCTCCACCCAAGGGTGATCCCGTGTTTGAGCTTAAACCTTTGCCTGATAATCTTAAATATGCTTATCTTGATGAAAAGAAGATATATCCTGTTATTATTAGTGCTAACCTTTCAGAGCATGAAGAAGAAAGATTATTGAAAACTCTGAAGAAGCACCGTGCTGCTATTGGATATACTCTTGATGATCTTAAGGGCATTAGTCCCACTCTATGTCAACATAAAATAAATTTGGAAGAAGATGCCAAACCAGTTCATGATCCTCAACGACGTGTGAATCCTAAAATGAAAGAAGTGGTAAGAAAAGAAATACTAAAGCTTCTGGAGGCAGGTATAATCTATCCCGTTGCTGATAGTGAATGGGTAAGTCCTGTCCATTGTGTCCCTAAGAAGGGAGGTATTACTGTTGTTCCTAATGATAAAGATGAATTGATTCCACAAATAATTATCACAGGTTATAGGATGGTAATCGATTTCCGCAAATTAAATAAAGCTACTAAGAAAGATCATTACCCCTTACCTTTTATTCATCAAATGCTAGAAAGATTATGCAAACATACACACTATTGCTTTCTAGATGGTTATTCTGGTTTCTCTCAAATACCTGTGTCGGCTAGAGATCAATCAAAGACTACTTTTACATGCCCTTTTGGTACTTTTTCTAATATATGTATGCCTTTTGGTTTATGTAATGCACCTACTACCTTTCAAAGATGCATGATGGCTATATTCTCTGACTTTTGTGAAAAGATTTGTGAGGTTTTCATGGACGACTTTTCCGTCTATGGTTCCTCTTTTGATGATTGCTTGAGCAATCTTGATCGAGTTTTGCAGACATGTGAAGAAACTAATCTTGTCTTGAATTGGGAAAAGTGCCACTTTATGGTTAATGAAGGTATTATCTTGGGGCACAAAGTTTCTGAAAGAGGTATTGAAGTTGATAAAGCCAAGGTCGATGCTATTGAAAAGATGCCATGTCCCAAGGACATCAAAGGTATAAGAAGTTTCCTTGGTCACGCCGGATTTTACAGGAGGTTCATTAAGGACTTCTCAAAAATTTCTCGGCCTCTGACTAATTTATTACCATTTGTCTTTGATGATGATTGTGTAGAAGCATTTGAGATACTTAAGAAAGCATTAGTCTCTGCACCTGTTGTTCAGCCACCTGATTGGAATTTACCCTTTGAAATTATGTGTGATGCTAGTGATTATGCTGTAGGTGCTGTTCTAGGGCAAAGAGTTGATAAGAAATTAAATGTTATTCATTATGCTAGTAAGACTCTAGACGATGCTCAAAGAAATTATGGCACTACTGAAAAAGAGCTTTTAGCAGTTGTATTTGCTTGTGATAAGTTCAGATCTTATATTATTGATTCTAAAGTAACTATTCAAACTGATCATGCTGCTATTAAATATCTTATGGAAAAGAAAGATGCTAAACCTAGACTTATTAGATGGGTTCTCTTGCTATAAGAATTTGATTTGCATATAGTTGATAGAAAGGGAGCTGAGAACCCCGTTGCAGACAACTTATCTAGGTTAGAAAATATTCTTGATGACCCACTACATATTAATGATAACTTTCCTGATGAACAATTAAATGTTATAAGTACTTCTCGTAGTACTCCTTGGTATGCTGATTATGCTAATTATATTGTTGCTAAGTTTATACCACCTAGCTTCACATACCAGCAAAAGAAAAAGTTCTTCTATGATTTGAGACATTACTTTTGGGATGACCCACATCTTTATAAAGGAGTAGATGGTGTTATTAGACGTTGTGTACCTGATCATGAACAGGAACATATCCTACGCAAGTGTCATTCCGAGTCTTATGGAGGACACCACGCTGGAGATAGAACTGCACATAAGGTATTGCAATCTGGTTTTTATTGGCCTACTCTCTTCAAGGATGCCCGTAAGTTTTCTTGTCTTGTGATGAATGTCAAAGAATTGGTAATATTAGTAGACGTCAAGAAATGCCTATGAATTATTCTCTTGTTATTGAACCGTTTGATGTTTGGGGCTTTGATTATATGGGACCTTTTCCTTCCTCTAATGGATACACACATATTCTAGTTGCTGTTGATTATGTTACTAAGTGGGTAGAAGCTATTCCAACTAGTAGTGCTGATCATAACACTTCTATTAAAATGCTTAAAGAAGTTATTTTTCCGAGGTTTGGAGTCCCTAGATATTTAATGACTGATGGTGGTTCACACTTTATTCATGGTGCTTTCCGTAAAATGCTTGCTAAATATGATGTTAATCATAGAATTGCATCTCCTTATCACCCACAGCCTAGTGCTCAAGTAGAGTTGAGCAATAGAGAGCTCAAATTAATTTTGCAAAAGACTGTTAATAGGTCTAGAAAGAATTGGTCCAAGAAACTTGATGATGCATTATGGGCTTATAGAACTGCATACAAAATCCTATGGGTATGTCTCCGTATAAAATGGTCTATGGAAAAGCATGTCACTTACCTCTCGAACTAGAACATAAGGCATATTGGGCTATTAAAGACCTCAACTATGATTTTAAACTTGCCGGTGAAAAGAGGTTATTTGATATTAGCTCACTTGATGAATGGAGAACCCAAGCATATGAAAATGCCATGTTGTTTAAAGAAAAAGTTAAAAGATGGCATGACAAAAGGAGACAAAAGCGTGAGTTTAATGTAGGTGATTATGTATTGCTATACAACTCTCGTTTAAGATTTTTTGCAGGAAAACTTCTCTCTAAATGGGAAGGCCCCTATGTTATCGAAGAGGTCTATCGTTCCGGTGCCATAAAAATCAACAACTTCGAAGGCACAAATCCGAAGGTGGTAAACGGTCAAAGAATCAAACATTATATCTCAGGTAATCCCATAAATGTTGAAACCAATATTATTGAAACCGTAACCCCGGAGGAATACATAAGGGACACTTTCCGGAATGCTTCAGACTCCGAAAAGGAATAGGTATGTGGTACGGTAAGTAAACCGACTCCAAAACAATTTTTAAGGCAATATTTCTACGTTTTGGAATATTTAGAAAAATAGAAAAAATAAGTAGCAGTCCGGGAAGGACATGAGGGCCCCACGAGGGTGGTGGGCGCGCCCTACCCCCTTGGGCGCGCCCCCTACCTCGTGAGCACCTCGTGTGCCTTCCGGACTCCGTTTTCTTGCATGTTACATATTTTGGTTAGTAAAAATTCATTATATAATCTCCCGGGGGTTTTGACTCCCGTATCACGCAAAAATCTCCTGTCTTTGTTTCGAGCTGTTTTTCTGACAGATCTAGATTATCATGACGTCCCCAAGTGCTTCCAAGGACAAGTTCTTCGAAAAGGTCATCAACCCTTACCTCGCGGAGGTGTTACGACACCCTCAAACCATTGAGATGCGTGATGGGTTGTTGCACATCCGCGATGTTGAGGGACCAAAGGGAACCGGAAGCGTGGAGACGAGGCTCGAAGCAATGGAGCAACAAATTTCAAGTGCCAGGGGATGGTGCAGCGTGGAATCAACGCTAGCCACACGATGCTCGCAGAGTTCACTAACAACTACAAGCCTGATGCCAAGAACACCGAGGAGGCCATCTTCAAGCTATATGAGAAGATCGAGCACCTCCAAGCCCAAATCTATGACCTGCAAAACCAAAACTGTGAGTATGAATATAGATTCAAAAGAATGAGTTTGGCTGCAGATTCGAGGATTCCGGAGACTCGATCATCCTTCTATGATGGTGAACCTATGCCTTGGAAGATGGATGACAAGCCCGCATCATCAACAACACCGACAGCTTCTTCACCAACCAAGGAGACATAATCACATGGGTATGGGCACTCCCCTTGGCAACTGCCAAGCTTGGGGGAGGTGCCCCGGTATCATATCACAATCACAACTCCTATCTTTACCGTTTTCTTAGTTCGATCCTATTAGTAGTATCTTGATCTAGTAGAATAAAGTTTATGGCATGATATAGTTTTGAGTTTTGCTTTATGATCTCTCTATGTAATTGAGTCCGTGAGCTATATATAATAAAGATTAGTGTTGAGTCAAGGGCTTGATTATTTTGCCATGATCTTGGGTGAATAAAAAAAGGGGGAAAAGAATAAAAAGAAACAAAAATTCCATATTGATCTTATTGGGAGTAATGACTTCACATAGAAGAGTATGCTGATTAAAAGTTGTTGGGAGTTGGCAGACATAGCTTTGGTCATTTTTGCAATTAATAGGAAGTAATAAGGAAAGAGAGGTTTTCACATATAGATATATTATCATTGACATCTTTTATGATTGGGAGCACTCATTAAAATATGACATGCTAAAGAGTTGATGTTGGACAAGGAAGAGAACATAATGAGTTATGTCTTTCTTATATCTGAGATAAATTATGTTGTCATGGATCCTCTAACTTGTTGAGCTTGCCTTTCCCCCTCATGCTAGCCAAATCCCAGCACCAAGTAGAAATACTACTTGTGCTTCCAAATACCCTTAAACCAGTTTTGCCATGAGAGTCCACCATATCTACCTATGGATTGAGTAAGATCCTTCAAGTAAGTTGTCATCGGTGCAAAGCAATAAAAATTGCTCTAAATATGTATGATTCATTGGTGTGGGAGAAATAAGCTTTATACGATCTTGTGATGTCGAAGTAATAAAAGCGACGGACTGCATAATAAAGGTTCATATCACAAGGGGCAATATAAAGTGACGTTCTTTCGCATTGAGATTTTATATATCCAACCATAAAAGCGCATGGCAACCTCTGCTTCCCTCTGCGAAGGGCCTATCCTTTATTATTACCTTCTACCTTCTGCAAGAGTCATGGTGATCCTCACCTTTTCTTTTTCATTTTATCCTTTGGCAAGCTCAGCATGTTGGAAAGAAGATGATATATATATATATATATATATATATATATATATATATATAATTGGATGTAGGGGAGCATGAACCATTATTGTTGACATTACCCTTGAGGTAAAAGGTTGTGGGGCAAAACTATAAGCCCCTATCTTTCTCTGTGTCTGATTAAAACTCCGTAACCACAAGTATCGCGTGAGTGTTAGCAATTATAGAGGACTAAATGATAGTTGAGTATGTGGACTTGCTTTTTAGCTCTGACATAGACTCTTTCCGATGTTATGATAAATTGCAATTGCTTCAATGACTGAGATTATAGTTTGTTGGAGCCCAATAAGGTTTATGATTTATGCTTTTGCATTGTGAATAGATCATCACTTGAACATAAGTAATCATATGACAAAATCTATATATGTTGCTGTTATGAGAATAATCATGATGCCTTCATGTCCGTATTTTATTTTTATCGACGCCTCTACCTCTAAACATGAGGACATATATTGTTATCGGCTTTTCGCTTGAGGACAAGCGAGGTCTAAGCTTGGGGGAGTTGATACGTCCATTTTGCATCATGCTTTTATATCGATATTTATCGCATTATAGACTGTTATTTCACTTTATGTCACAATACTTATGGCTATTCTCTCTTATTTTACAAGGTTTACATAAGGAGGGAGAATGCCGGCAGCTGGAATTCTGGTCTGGAAAAGGAGCAAATAATAGAGACCTATTCTGCGCAACTCCAAAAGTCCTGAAACTCCACGGAATGTCTTAAAAGAAATAAAGAAAAATCCACGCCAAAGATGAAGGCCAGGGGGCCCACACCCTGCTCACGAGGGTGGGGGGCGCCCCCCCTAGGGCGCGCCCCCTACCTCGTGGGCTCCCTGGTGGCTCTCCGGCGCCTATCTTCTCCTATATGAGGTCTTTCGATGAGAAAAAAAATAGAAAGGAACTTTTTGGGATGAGACTCTGCCGCCACGAGGCGAAACCTTGGCAGATCCAATCTAGAGCTCCGGCAGAGCTGTTCTGCCGGGGATACTTCCCTCCCGGAGGGGGAAATCATCACCACCGTCATCACCAACGCTCCTCTCATCAGGAGAGGGAAATCTCCATCAACATCTTCACCAGCACCATCTCATCTCCAAACCCTAGTTCATCTCTTGTATCCAATTCTTGTCTCAAAGTCCGGGATTGGTGCTAGTAGGTTGCTAGTAGTGTTGATTACTCCTTGTAGTTGATGCTAGTTGGTTTATTTGGTGGAAGATCATATGTTCAGATCCTATATGCATATTATTACCCCTCTGATTATGAACATGAATATGCTTTGTGAGTAATTACATTCATTCCTGAGGACAAGGGAGAAGTCTTGCTATTAGTAGTCATGTGAATTTGGTATTCGTTTGATATTTTGATAAGATGTAGGTTGTCTAGCCTCTAGTGGTGTTATGTGAACGTCGACTACATAACATTTCACCATTATTTGGGCCCATAGGAAGGCATTGGGAAGTAATAAGTAGATGATGGGTTGCTAGAGTGACAGAAGCTTAAACCCTAGTTTATGTGTTGCTTCGTAAGGGGCTGATTTGGATCCATATGTTTCATGCCATGGTTAGGTTTGCCTTAATACTTTTGTTGTAGTTGCGGATGCTTGCAATAGAGGTTAATCATAAGTGGGATGCTTGTTCAAGTAAGAACAGCAACCAAGCACCGGTCCACCCACATATCAAATTATCAAAGTATCGAACGTGAATCATATGAATGTGATGAAAACTAGCTTGACGATATTCCCATGTGTCCTCGGGAGCGCTTTTCCTATTATAAGAGTTTAATCCGGCTTATCCTTTGCTACAAAAGGATTGGGCCACCTTGTTGCACTTTGTTTACTTTTGTTACTTGTTGCTCGTTACAATTTATCCTATCACAAAACTATCTGTTACCACTTATTTCAGTACTTGCAGAGAATACCTTGCTGAAAACTGCTTATCATTTCCTTCTGCTCCTCGTTGGGTTCGACACGCTTACTTATCGAAAGGACTACAATAGATCCCCTATACTTGTGGGTCATCAATACTCTAAAATGCGCAAGATAAGCGTGAGTTCTATGGATGGCCTTCTCGTAGGGAGACGGGAGCGGATCCATAGTGGTGTATTGATATGGTGAATATGTGGACTCGTGTGCGCCACCTCAAAAGAGTTACTTGCAGTCATAGTTCAGGATAGCCACCGGGTCAAAGTTGTCTTGCTGCAGTTAAACTCCACCACCCCTTTCTTGATACTGATGCATATGTAGCTAGTTCTGATGTAAGTCTTGCTAGGTACATTTGTACTCACGTTTGCTTAATTTATGTTTTTGCTCAGAGACTTCAGTCTCGCTAGTAGTTCCACATGGACTTCGAAGTTTAGCTTGTTACCTCAACTATGATCTTGTGCCCTCGGTAGGATCTGGTAGATAGTCAGGCTTCTCAGCCTTTTTCATTTGTAGAAGTCTGTACTCAGAAATGTTAAGCTTCCGCATGTGCTTTGACTTGTATGCTCTGAATGTTGGGTCATGAGACCCATGTTTGTTTTATCTGGCTCTTCGGAGCCTAATGAATAAATACTCTGAGTCGTAGAGTCTTGTTGTGATGCCATGTTGTATTGCACATATTGAGCATATTGTGTGTATGATTGAAATGCTTGGTATGTGTGGGACCCGAAAACCTAGTTGTTTATCCTTGGTAGCCTCTCTTATGGGGAAATGTAGTCTTGTGCTTCCATGAGCCATAGTAGTCCGCTACAGCCTGGTTCACCGGAGTCCTGCTAGCCCAGCACTACTGCTCTGGAACACTTGACTGGCCGGCATGTGATTCACTTCATTCCTGTGTCTGTCCCTTCGGGGAAATGTCACGCGGTGACATTCGGAGTCCTGCCTAGCTTGCTACAGCCCGGATTCGCACGCTGCTGACCGACATGCTTGATGTTGATTCATGTATGCCTGTCCTCGTAAGTTAGTGCCACTTTGGGTTCACGACTAGTCATGTCGGCCCGGGTTCTCTGTCATATGGATGCTAGCGACACTATCATATACGTGAGCCAAAAGGCGCAAACGGTCCCGGGCCATGGTAAGGCGACACCCGTGGGAATACCGTGCGTGAGGCCGCAAAGTGATATGAGGTGTTACAGGCTAGATCAGTGTGACTTAGAATCGGGGTCCTGACAGCTTTGGTATCAGAACCTGACTACCTGTAGGATTACCAAGCCAAGCTGGTCGAAGTCGTGTCTAGAAATGCTTTAGTTATATAAGGGAATTGATTGTGGGAAGGGAACATAAGGCTCTATTTACTCCTTATACCTCATGCCCTCTGATCTGAGTCATCCTCTTCCTTTCTACGGGGGTTAAGAACTAGGCTTCTCTTCTATCTCTCAGGATGACGTGTTACTAAACCGTAGTTGCCTAGGATTGTTGAGTTCAAGCCTCAGTTTAGTTCCTACTACTTCCATATGTTCATAGCTGGCCTCAAAACCTTGATATTGTGATGTGGAGTGGTTATGCCACCATTTTTGCAGGATGTCTCAAATCATTTTGAGCATTTACAGCTGTTATGCTGTCCGAGTCATCCCAGGTCTCTAAACAGTCTGATACATATGCAAATCCCTTCCTTCAGTTCCCCATATTTCGTTGGGCCAATTTAACCACACTAATCGGTGAGTTGAGGTACTCTGTTGCCTCGGCATATATGTTGGACCTATTATTATGACCCTAGGTGTCTTAGAGGATCACCTAGTAATCTAGCCATGATTAGTGTTCCCCGTGTGATGATTCTGGCCATCATTCTCGAAAGCATCCCGTGATGTTATTAGTTAGTAGGTATTCTACTTCCGGGTTTCTGAACCCGAGATCCACCCTACTTACTTCATGTTGTTAGTATTTGCTAGTTTCCTTAAGATATTAGTAACCTTTGTGATAGTCCTCGAGGTCATGGTATCTCATTCTTCCAATGCCATGAACCATCATGGCAGAAGTTCTTTTGAACCAAAAGATCACAACCAGGGTGCTCTTGAGGAGTACTCCATTCATATTGTGACTCTGCCAGTCCTTCCTTTTCTACATGGGTTATCCAGAAGAATTATGTTGAACTTTGCTCGGCATACTGATCTATGCACCCAAAACTCAGAAAGTTATATATTCCTTTGAGTTGTCCCTCTTTAGTTATTTTCTGGCCCTCTGTCTATCAATTGATAGTCAGGACTAACTGTGCATCCATGTTATCGATGCTTATTATTCTTGTGGTCCGTCAAGCCATCCTATTCCAGAATGACTAGGAGAAACAAACTCTAGAACCTCATCCATATCTAGGATTGGGTCAAAACAACTGTATTCCGCAGATCAAAATGCCAATCCAGCTTTTGCTCTGCTCTACCTTGGAGTGTTACCATCTTTATGTCAGGAGTGTCATGAGAATTGCACCACCTCTTATGAATTCTTGACGCAGTAATACTTCTTGCCATCATTGTTCATTCCTCGGTTCCGTGTTATTGTAACCGGAATGCCGACAAGTGTACTGTGATGTGCGAAATCAATACTCCTAGAAACTCTATTGCTTGGTAGTTAATGGACAATACTCTCATTCTTAGCGTGCTGGTTATTGAATCATCATCCTAAGATTGATCGTGCTACCTAGTCCATATTTCTGGGTGCACTCATCGACCAATGAGTTAGGACTGTGACAATCCCTCGCTCCTTGATCATATCGTTCTGCCCTGAAAAGAAAGATTGTTCTCGAGCTTAATAACATATCGGTGGTTCTGATTTTCTGGATATCTTCACGGAAGTATCACCAGGTCGTCCCCTGACCGATATGTTGAGTTCGTGATCAAGTTGGTTTTCCAATAAACCACTCTTTCTCCAAGAATCCATGTTAGATACCTCTGAACTAATTGGTTAATCTAAAACAACAGCTTGGAGAGTTGGAAGATAAAAGCTTAATCCACTTAGTTCACTCCAATGGGGATATCTTGCATGTGTGTCTGTGTGTTGAAGAAAGATGATATCTCCATCGATTGGTCCTCGTGATCAGTTGTTGGATCTATTGCCTTGTAAAAACTTTGACTTGAGTATGGGCTATCATCAAGTCAAATCAGAACCGACGATGTTCATAATGTTGTCCTACTCGTGGTTGATCCCTCGAGCATACACCATTACATCTTTTGGTCTGACCAATGCTATCACCGTGTTCACATGATGATGGAAGTCCAGTGATATGGAAATTTCGATGAGTTGTTGTTGAGCTCATCAGTAGCATTTTGTCTCCCCCCATGAGTCATGTTGAACATCAACCTAGTGTTGAAAACTTTGTAAGCAATGCCTTCGTGTTCCGTTCATGAAGCGTATGCTTGGATGGAAGAAGTGACTTCCTCGAATTCATGTGCATTTGGTGCAAGTTGCCGCCATGTGTTCGAGAAAGATTGTTTTTGTTTCCTCTAGTACCATCCCAAGTCAGTTATGCGTGGGCGAATGTATTCTATGGTTTGGTAGATTAATTACCTCCACTCCATATGTATTCCCTAGCACACCAAGCCACTGATTGACTTGTTCAAGGAAAATTAGTCTATGCTTGGGATCTAATCCATGGACTTGGTAAAGACTTCGAAATCCTTGATGATGGTTCCCGACCAGAACTCGATAGTGTTTTATTATAAGACTACTATGTGGTCATTCTTGCCTTGGACAACATGCTCACATGTATGTAGCAGAACCAGCTCATGTTTCGGAGCTTGCTATCGTAGTTCATATCCCGAGAATCTCCCAACGTCATCTCGTTGGTTTGTTTGCAAACTTTCTTTTCCAGACACATTGTCTGAATTATCCTATTACCAACCAGATCTGAATCTCGGGCAAATGTGATGGTTGGAACGTTTCCCAAGAGCTATAATATTGGCCTCTCTATAACCGGTAGAGTGGATGTCGTGGCCAACACACAAAACCGGAAGACCTATTATTGTAGTATCTTGCTTGAAGAAGTTGGCCACCTCCCCATAAGGAGCTCGTAGAATTTATTCCAGTAGTTGTTCCTTATGGATTTTTGTGTTCCCGAAGTCCGACCTTTTACTTGATGTTCTAGATACCAAACCATATCAATAAATGGGTTACGCTAGCACATCAAGGAGAACATTAGAAGCGAATTGCTAAATGTCTCTCGGTCGATCATCCAGATTTTGATCCCTGGGCCTCGCTAAAGTGAAATCCAAGAAAGTGTTATCTTCCTTTGCATCTGCATCATCCATCACCATTCATCATGGTGGTATGTTGTGTTGCCAGGATCCTTGACACGGATATTGGTAAAACCTTGATGAACATGGAGATTCTCAAGTTCTTGAGAGGACGCGCAAGCACTAGGTTTTATCGTTGGCATTAATTGGGATTTGCTTCCAGTTTCCTCGGTTATGTTATAACCTTTTCAAATAGTGGACTCACTCTCTACTGTTGGGTTCTCCCCAGTTAATAGAATCATTCCCAGCATTTGCATTTTTATTCCCATCTTGCACCGCCGTTGTGCCATCCTACCATGGGTCCCATCCATTTCCGATGATAAGAAAAAATCATCCCTTGCGTTGTCTTCAACAAGGTAGTCCACATCATCCATTCTAGTCCAGGTATGCCTTCCCTTCGTACTCCGCTAAACGATTGTTGTGAATTGCCTTAGGCTGGTATGAAGAGTTTCGATGATCTATGGATCAAAAGTAATTCCTTTTGCCACTTAAGGGAATAATTCTACGAGTCACCTCCTCCAACATGTCTCGTTAGGGAATCATGGCAACTCAACTCCTCGCTACGTTGACAACCGTTCACCACCTTCTTAAGTGTGGAATTGTTGCCTACCTAGTGAACCTTCACCATACATTTCACTCCATCCCTCTAGGTGTATGCTTTGTGTCTCAGCTCGAGAGATGTTTATATGTCTCATCCCGCGAGTTGATCTTGAATTGCTCGATCTTTGAGAAGATCGATTTCTAAAGAGTTTCTTTCTGTCGTCATAGTTGGATGAAGATCTCGAAAGCAAGGATGTCAAGACCAACAGGATGCAATGGATCAACATCTTCGGGAAAGGCAGTTGCTTCATGAAGATTGTGATAGTTCAAGTCCCCTCTTCCTTTTATCCTACGCTTGAATCTCGGGACGAGATTCTTGTTTAGTGGGGGCGAGTTGTCACAGCCCTAGCTTCAGCCTTGTTGTGGTCTATCTTGGTTGTTGCATCATGTTTAAATTTTCTTAAACCTGAAATGGGGATGGCCAAACCCTAGCACCAAATGAAATGCAACTAGGATCAAAATAAAAATATTTTCAATGAACCCAAAATGCCCTTCATAAATGCCCATCATTTTTGAATTGGTCTAGAACCTCTTCCAAAAATGACGCACATATTTCTAGGCCATTCTGGATTTTTGAATTAACTCATATTGTATTTGAATTGGGGCATTTAAATACTATAAATATTTTTAAATGCTCCAACAATTTTGGAATTAGTTGAGGGCCTCTAGAATAATTCATTTAATGCCCATAACTATTTTCAGAATTTTTAAAAGTGATTTGGTTTGAAAACCAAATTTAAACAAATTTGCATAAATAGAAAAAAAGAACAAAAATAGAAATAAGATAGAGAGGGAATACTTACCTGGCGCTCACCTGCGGCCCAGCAAGCCGGCCCAGTCCACTGGCCCCTGCCAGTCATCCCCTTCCTCACGCCAGGAGGACAGGGGCACGCACCCGACACGTGCGGCCACGCGCTCGGCCACCTCCTGCCTGCTTGCCGCTGCTGGAGTCGGCCCCGAGCACCACGCAACCCCCTAGAACCCCTCGCTCTCTTCCTCGCCCTCGTTCCCCTCCTCTATCTCGCTCTCTCACGCACGCCCGAACACGCCATCGCCACCGTTCACTGCCACCGCATCCACCATTCTCCCCTCGCCTCCCCGTGCTGTGCAAGACCTCCGCCACGACGCCCTCGCCCTCCCCACCGAGCCACGCTTCGCCGGAGGCCTGCATCGCCGCCATCTGGTCATCCTCAACCTCGGTACCCGCCGGACGCCGTTCGTCGATTCGCCTCGCTCCGGTCGCCCCCGAGCCCACTGATCTGCTCATCGACCTCCCTGTGAGCTCCGCCACTTTTCCCCTCTCTTCCCCACGTAATTTTTGCCATCTAGCCGCAGCCCCGAGATCACCCGAGGCCGCCGTCCGCCATGACCGGCGAGCCCATGCTCTCGAGCTTCTCCTTCTCTCTCCAGGGGTACTGATATGCTCCTGGCACCTCCAGGAAGCTGCCTAACCACTCTGTTGCCTCGCCCGAGCACTGCAGCCCCGCGCCCGCGCTATCCCGAACTCCGGCCGCCGCTGTTGTCATCACCGGCACCGCCACAGACCACCCCAGGTCCAGCCACCACCACCATCGGATGCGCCCAGCTGCGGGTGTTCTAACGCGCCCGGCCGCGTGACCTCTCGTCGCCGGGGTTGGCTAGACGGGCGACGCCGTCGTGCTGTGCTTAGCACCGGCGTTTAGCCGTCGACGTGGCACCATCATTAGCAGTTAATGACCCCGCTAATTTACCCACACTCTCGCTGACATGCGGGCCCCGCTGCCTAACTAACCAGCTAACAAAAATAGATTAAGATTAATCTAAACACAGTGGCCCCACGCGTCGGCGTTGACCTCGCTGACATGGCCGTTGACCGGACCCACTTGTCTGTGACACTAAATGTCACTAGGTCACTGATCAGTGGGTCCCACTAGTCAGGTTTGACCTGGACCGTGCCCTGTTGACCTGATGACATCATGATGATGTCAGGCTGACGTAGTAATCCTTTTATGGAATTTAAATAAATCTTAAATGATTTTTTATTTCAGAAAATATCCAAAACTTCTAAAAATCCTAGAAATTCAACCGTAGCTCAAAATGAAATAAATTATATATGAAAATGATCAGAAAAATCCAATCTATCCATCTGTACCATTTTCATGCATGTTAGAACAACTTATGGCTGCTGTTTAGGCCAAATCATATAAAGGGCATTTAAACCCTCACATATGGAGTTTGAATTTGAACCTAGGGTTCAAACCAACTCCATTTAACATGTTGCTAGTTGCATTAGCTCAAAACACAGCATATTGACATGTCATGATCATGCATCATATTGTGCATTGCATTGATTGTGCTCTCCTTCTCTGTTGCCGGTATTTGTCCCCTCTCGATAGACGTCCTTCCGACGATGAGTTCGATGACACCGATGAAGAGTTATAATATCTTCAGAAGTTCTAGGCAAGCAAAACCCCCTTGTTCATTCCGATACAATCCCACTCTCTTGCTCTTGCTCTCTTTTACTGCATTAGGACAACAGCGATTCAACTATTACATGCTGTGGTAGTTGAACCCATTTCCTCTACATGACCTGTCATTGCCATAGTAAATAGATGAAACCCACTAGCATGAGTAGGTGTTGTTTGAGCCTTGATGTGCCTACTCATTCATGCTTATTTGTCATGCCTGCTACTGCTTAGAGTTGAGTCAGGTCTGATTCATCGGGGATGAATTGGAATGTGGTGAACATGTCCTACCGTTGAGAGCTAAGTGTGTGAACACGATTTGGTAAAGGTAGCGGTGAGAGGCCATGTCGGAGTACATGGTGGGTTGTCTCATTGCAGCCGTTCTTAGGAACTGAGTTCTATGTTTGTGATCCATGAACAGTTACTGCCACACATTGGAATGCTTAAGTGCCCCTCTCGACTTATTAATCTACCTGATCTCTGTCCAGGAGTTGCAACTAGTTTCTGGTGTTTGTAGGTAGTGTTAGTAGTCTACCAAGTGGCACCCGGTATAGGTGGGCTTGGGACAGACTAGGCACAGTGGCCCGGTGTACCAAGTGGCACCCGGATGGTGGGCTTGGGAACCGTGTACACATCGTTTGGGGCCGTGAGCGACACCCCGGCCGGATCTCCCTGCGGATGGAACCCAATTAGGCGATAAACCTAGACAAGAGACTTGTGTGATTAGTCGGGTCGTGGCCGACTCCCTCACCAGGCTTCCGCTTGAAGGTTGCCGAGATACACGATGCGTACATGGTGGTAAGTGGCGAGAGCGTGTGTGAAGAAGTACACCCCTGCAGGGTTTTCATTATCTATTCAAATAGCCGGATTCCTCGGATATGGAAACTTGGACCCCTTGCATAGTTCATAGACAAGTGAAAGTGGATACTCTAAAATGCGCAAGATAAGCGTTATGGATGGCCTTCTCGTAGGGACACGGGAGCGGATCCATAGTGGTGTATTGATATGGTAAATATGTGGACTCGTGTGCGCCACCTCAAAAGAGTTACTTGCAGTCGTAGTTCAGGATAGCCACTGGGTCAAAGCTGGCTTGCTGCAGTTAAACTCCACCACCCCTTTCTTGATACTAATGCATATGTAGCTAGTTCTGATGTAAGTCTTGCTGGGTACATTTGTACTCACGTTTGCTTAATTTATGTTTTTGTAGAGAGACTTCAGTCTCGCTAGTAGTTCCACGTGGACTTCGAAGTTTAGCTTGTTACCTCAGCTACGATCTTGTGCCCTCGGCAGGATCTGGTAGATAGTCAGGCTTCTCAGCCTTTTTCATTTGTAGAAGTCTGTACTCAGACATGTTAAGACTCCGCATGTGCTTTGACTTGTATGCTCTGAATGTTGGGTCATGAGACCCATGTTTGTTTTATCTAGCTCTTCGGAGCCTAATGAATAAATACTCTGAGTCGTAGAGTCTTGTTGTGATGCCATGTTGTATTGCACATATTGAGCATATTGTGTGTATGATTGAAATGCTTGGTATGTGTAGGATCCGACAACCTAGTTGTTTATCCTTGGTAGCCTCTCTTATGGGGAAATGTAGTATTGTGCTTCCATGAGCCATAGTAGTCCGCTACAGCCCGGTTCACCGGAGTCCTGCTAGCCCAGCACTACTGCTCCAGAACACTTGACTGGCCGGCATGTGATTCACTTCGTTCCTGTGTCTGTCCCTTCGGGGAAATGTCACGCGGTGACATCCGGAGTCCTGCCTAGCTTGCTACAGCCCGGTTCACCGGAGTCCTGTTAGCCCAGTGCTACAACCCGGATTCGCATGCTGCTGACCGACATGCTCGATGTTGATTCATGTATGCCTGTCCCCATAAGTTAGTGCCACTTTGGGTTCACGACTAGTCATGTCGGCCCAGGTTCTCTGTCATATGGATGCTAGCGACACTATCATATACGTGAGCCAAAAGGCGCAAACGGTCCCAAGCCATGGTAAGGCGACACCTGTGGGAATACCGTGTGTGAGGCCGCAAAGTGATATGAGGTGTTACAGGCTAGATCGATGTGACTTAGAATCGGGGTCCTGACAAGGACGATCTTCCAGTCTGTCGCCGCCAAGTATAATGGGCTTGTTCACATCGAAGAGAGCGCCAACCCCGACACCACCGATCCAGAATGGCGCCGGGCGGACATCTCAGTCCTCCTGTGGTTTCATACCACTGTTGTCGACACCCTCCTCGACATCGTCATGCTCGATGACGCCACCGCCCTCGACGTCTGCACGTGCATCGAGTGCTACTTCTTTGCCAATCGCGCCTCTCGCGGGATCCATCTTCGTCGACAGTTCAACAACCAACAGCAGGGCGACATGTCCATCACTGAGTACACTTGCTGACTTAAGACCCTCGCCACTGCCTTCGGCGACTGTGGTAAGCGCCTGTCCGATGATGATCTCCACGCAGCTTCTTCATGGCCTTGCCAAGCCATTCCATGCCATTGGCGACAACATCGGCGACAAGGTGCCCCTCCCCGACTTCGAGACCCCGTCTCTCGGCTCTCTGCAGCCGAGGAGAAGATGCAGCAACGGGCCTTGCTTGAGGGAACCTCGGCCCTTGTCATCCATGGTGGACTAGGCGAGTCCCCTTCCTCGAATGGTGCTCGCAGCATCAACCCCTCCGGTGGTGCTCGCTGCATCCCCGGCGACTCCTCTGGACATGGAGGCCCTGATTCCTTTGCTAGTTCCGTGTCTGGCAGCGGCCAGGGCTCTGCTGACTCCGGTGGAGGAGGCCAAGGTGGCGGCAGCCAGGGCGGCGGTGGGAAAGGCACCGATGGCTACGGGCGTGGCTGCGACCGAGGGCGCGGTCACGGCGACAGTGGGCGTGCACCGCCCCATCCTACTGCCATTACTCCATGGATGGCTATTTTGGGCCCTATGGGGCGGCTCTACCTCGCCCGGCGTGGGTGCCGCCGAACGCCGCTGGTGTGCTCGGCCCTTGTCCCGCCGCTCCCACGCAGGCATATCTGGTTATGTACTCCGGCTCGACGCCCTTCCCTGCTGCTGCACCTGCCCCTGGATCAGGCTCCTACACCATGCTTGTGTTGAGGAACATAGTATTTCAAAAAATTTCCTACGATCATGCAAGATCTATCTAGGAGATGTATAGAAACGAGAGGGGAGAGTGTGTCCACGTACCCTCGTAGACCAAAAGCGGAAGCGTTTAGTAATGCGGTTGATGCAGTTGAACGTCTTTGCGATTCAACCGATCCTAGCACCGAACGTACGACACCTCCATGTTCAGTACACGTTCAGCTCGATGATGTCCCTCGAGCTCTTGATCCAGTTGAGGACGAGGGAGAGTTTCATCAGCACAACGGCGTGCTGATGGTGATGATGAAGTTACCGTCACAGCGCTTCTCCTAAGCACTACGACGATATGACCGAGGTGTGTAACTATGGAGGGGGGGCACCGCACACCGCTAAGAGAAGACTTGGTGTTCCTTTGGGGTGCCCCCTCCCACGTATATAAAGGAGGGGGGAAGAGGAGGCCAGCCCAAGGGGGGCGCCATAGGGGGGAGTCCTACTTGGATGCCCGGTCTAAATAGGATTCGCCCGCCTTTCCTATTCCAACTAGGAGAAGGAGGGAAGGAGAAAGAGGGGAGATGGAAAGAGAGGGGAGCGCCGCTGCCTCCTTGTCCAATTCGGACTAGCCCTTGGGGGGGCGGCCACCCTTGAGGCCCTTCTCTCATTTCCACTAAAGCCCATTAAGGCTCATTACTTCCCCGGGGGGGGGGGGGGGGGGGTTCCGGTAACCTCCTGGTACTCGGGAAAATACCTGAAACACTTCGGAACCATTCCGGTGTCCGAATATAACCTTCTGCTACCTCTTGAGCACTGCGTTGGTTTTCCCTTGAAGAGGAAAGGGTGATGCAGCAAAGTAGCATAAGTATTTCCCTCAGTTTTTGAGAACCAATGTATCAATCCAGTAGGAGACTACGCGCAAGTCCCTCGTACCTACACAAACAAATAAGAACCTCACAACCAATGCGATAAAGGGGTTGTCAATCCCTTCACGGTCACTTACGAGAGTGAGATCTGATAGAGATAATAATAGTAATATAAATTTTTTTGGTATTTTTATGATATTCATTGAAAGTAAAGATTGCAAAATAAAATAGATTGGAAACTTTTATGATAAAAGATAGACCCAGGGGCCATAGGTTTCACTAGTGGCTTCTCTCAACATAGCATAAGTATTACGGTGGGTGAACAAATTACTGTCGAGCAATTGATAGAAAAGTGAATAATTATGAGAATATCTAGGCATGATCATGTATATAGGCATCACGTCCGCGACAAGTAGACCGAAACGATTCTGCATCTACTACTATTACTCCACACATCGACCGCTATCAAGCATGCATCTAGAGTATTAAGTTCATAAGAACAGAGTAATGCATTAGGCAAGATGACATGATGTAGAGGGATAAACTCAAGCAATATGATATAAACCCCATATTTTATCCTCGATGGCAACAATACAATATGTGCCTTGCTGCCCCTTCTGTCACTGGGAAAGGACACCACAAGATTGAACCCAAAGCTAAGCACTTCTCCCATTGCAAGAAAGATTAATCTAGTAGGCCAAACCAAACTGATAATTCGAAGAGACTTGCAAAGATATTAAATCATGCATAAAATAATTCAGAGAAGAATCAAATAATGTTCATAGATAATCTTGATCATAAACCCACAATTCATCGGATCTCGACAAACACACCGCAAAAAGAATTACATCAAATAGATCTCAAAGAGAATCGAGGAGAACTTTGATCGATCCCCCCTCCATCAGAGCGCCGAAAAAGGCCCCGAGATTGGATCTCACGGGTAGAGAAGGTTGCTACGATGGAAATAGGGTTTCGTGGTGCTCCTGGATGTTTTCGGGGTATGTGAACATATATAGGAGGAAGAAGTAGGTCGGTGGAGACACGAGGGGCCCACGAGGGTGGAGAGCGCGCACAGGGGGGTAGCCGTGCCCCCTGCCTCGTGGCCTCCTTGTTGGTTGCTTGATGTCCACTCCAAGTCCCCTGGATCACGTTTGTTCCTAAAATAACTCTCCCGAAGGTTTTATTCCGTTTGATATTCCTTTTCTGTGAAACACTGAAATAGGCAAAAAAACAGCAATTTGCACTGGGCCTTGGGTTAGTAGGTTAGTCCCAAAAATAATATAAAAGTGTATAAATAATCCCATTAACATCCAAAACAGATAATATAATAGCATGGAACAATAAAAAATTATAGATACATTGGAGACGTATCAAGCATCCCCAAGCTTAATTCCTGCTCTTCCACGAGTAGGTAAATGATAAAAACAGAATTTTTGGTGTGGAATGCTACCTAGATAATTCTCAATGTAACTTTCTTTATTGTGGCATGAATGTTTAGATCCGAAAGATTCAAGACAAAAGTTTAATATTGACATAAAAATAATAATACTTCAAGCATACTAACAAAGCAATTATGTCTTCTCAAAATAACATGGCCAAAGAAAGTTATCCCTACAAAATCATATAGTCTGGCTATGCTCTATCTTCATCACACAAAGTATTTAATCATGCACAACCCCGATGAGAAGCCAAGCAATTGTTTCATATTTTTGAGGTTCTCAAACTTTTTCAATCTTCACGCAATACATGAGCGTGAGCCATGGACATAGCACAATATGTGGAATAGAATGGTGGTTGTGGATAAGACAAAAAGGAGAAGATAGTCTCACATCAACTAGGCATATCAACGGGCTATGAAGATGCCCATTGATAGATATCAATGTGAGTGAGTAGGGATTGCCATGCAACGGATGCACTAGAGCTATAAGTGTATGAAAGCTCAAAAAGAAACTAAGTGGGTGTGCATCCAACTCGCTTGCTCACGAAGACCTAGGGCATTTTGAGGAAGCCCGTCATTGGAATATACAAGCCAAGTTCTATAATGTAAAATTCCCACTAGTATATGAAAGTGACAACATAGGAGACTCTCTATCATGAAAATCATGGTGCTACTTTGAAGCACAAGTGTGGTAAAAGGATAGTAACATTGTCCCTTCTCTCTTTTTCTCTCATTTTTCATTTTTCATTTTTTATTTGGGCCTTTTCTCTCTTTTTTGGGCCTCTTTTTTTTTCTTTTGGTCCGGAGTCTCATCCCGATTTGTGGGGGAATCATAGTCTCCATCATCCTTTCCTCACTTGGGATAATGCTCTAATAATGATGATCATCACACTTTTATTTACTTACAACTCAAAGATTACAACTCAATACTTAGAACAAAATATGACTCTATGTGAATGCCTCTGGCGGTGTACCCGATATGCAATGTATCAAGAGTGACATGTATGAAAGAATTATGAACGGTGGCTTTGCCACAAATACGATGTCAACTACATGATCATGCAAAGCAATATGACAATGATGAAGCGTGTCATAATAACGGAATGGTGGGGAGTCGCATGGCAATATATCTCGGAATGGCTATGGAATGCCATAATAGGTAGGTATGGTGGCTGTTTTGAGGAAGGTGTATGGTGGGTTTATGGCACAGGCGAAAGTTGCATGGTACTAGAGAGGCTAGCAATGGTGGAAGTGTGAGAGTGCGTGTAATCCATGGACTCAACATTAGTCATAAAGAACTCACATACTTATTGCAAAAATTTATTAGTTATCGAAACAAAGTACTACGTGCATGCTCCTAGGGGGATAGATTGGTAGGAAAATACCATCGCACGTCCCCGAGCGCCACTCATAAGGAAGACAATCAATAAATAAATCATGCTCCGACTTCATCACATAACGGTTCACCATACGTGCATGCTACGGGAATCCCAAACTTCAACACAAGTATTTCTCAAATTCACAACTACTCAACTAGCATGACTCTAATATCACTATCTCCATATCTCAAAATAATCATCAAGTATCAAACTTCTCATAGTATTCAATGCACTTTTTATGATAGTTTTTATTATACCCATCTTGGATGCCTATCATATTAGGACTAATTTATAACCAAGGAAAATTACCATGTTGTTCTAAATGACTCTCAAAATAATATAAGTGAAGCATGAGGGATCAATAATTTCTATAAAATAAAACCACCATCATGCTCTAAAATATATAAGTGAAGTACTAGAGCAAAATTATCTAGATCAAAAGATATAAGTGAAGCACATAGAGTATTCTAATAAATTCCCATTCATGTGTGTCTCTCCCAAAAGGTGTGTACAGCAAGGATGATTGTGGTAAACTAAAAATCAAAGACTCAAATCATACAAGACGCTCCAAGCAAAACACATATCATGTGGTGAATAAAAATATAGCCTCAAGTAAAGTTACCGATAGAAGAAGACGAAAGAGGGGATGCCGTCCTGGGCATCCCCAAGCTTAGGCTTTTGGTTGTCCTTGAATTTTACCTTGGCGTGCCTTGGGCATCTCCAAGCTTAGGCTCTTGCCATTCCTTATTCCATAATCCATCAAATCTTTACCCAAAACTTGAAAACTTCACAACACAAAACTTAAACAGAAAACCTCATGAGCTCTGTTAGTATAAGAAAACAAACCACCACTTAAGGTACTGTAATGAACTCATTCTTTATTTATATTGTTGTTAAACCTACTGTATTCCAACTTCTCTATGGTTCATAACCTCCGATACTAGCCATAGGTTCATCAAAATAAGCAAACAACACGCGAAAAACAGAATCTGTCAAAAATAGAACAGTTTGTAGTAATCTGTAGGTTTTGAATACTTATGTAACCCCAAAAATTCTAAAATAAATTGCTGGACGTGAGGAATTTATCGATTAATCATCTTCAAGAAGAATCAACTTAATCGCACTTTGCAGTAAAAGGTGGCAGCAAATATCGTGAGCGCTAAAGTTTCTGTTTTTACAGCAAGATTACTAAAACTTCCCCCAAGTCTTCCCAAAGGTTCTACTTGGCACAAACACTAATTAAAAGCATAAAACCACATATAAACAGAGTCTAGATGAATTATTTATTTCTAAACAGAACCGAAAAGCAAGGAACAAAAATAAAATTGGGTTGCCTCCTAACAAGCGCTATCGTTTAACGCCCCTAGCTAGGCATAAAACTAAGGATAGATCTATGTATTATCATCTTTGGTATGCAATCCATAAGTGGCTCTCATAATAGATTCATAATGTAATTTAATTTTCTTTCTAGGGAAGTGTTCCATGCCTTTCCTTAACAGAAATTGAAATCTAGTATTCCCTTCTTAAATATCAATGATTGCACCAATCGTTCTAATGAAAGGTCTACCAAGAATAATGGGACATGTCGGATTGCAATCAATATCAAGAACAATGAAATCTACGGGCACATAATTCCTATTTGCAACAATAAGAACATCATTAATTCTTCCCATAGGTTTCTTAATAGTGGAATCCGCAAGATGCAAATTTAAAGAACAATCATCAAATTCATGGAAACCTAACACATCACAGAAAGTTTTTGGAATCGTCGAAATGCTAGAACCCAAATCACATAAAGCATAACACTCATGATCTTTAATATTAATTTTAATAGTAGGTTCCCACTCATCATAAAGTTTTCTAGGGATAGAAACTTCCAATTCAAGCTTTTCTTCATAAGACTGCATTAAAGCATGAACGATATGTTTAGTAAAAGCTTTATTTTGACTATAAGCATGCGGAGAATTTAGCACGGATTGCAACAAGGAAATACAATCTATTAAAGAACAATTATCATAGTTAAATTCCTTGAAATCCAAAATAGTGTGTTCATTGCTATGTAAAGTTTTGACCTCTCCAATCCCACTTTTATCAATTTTTGCATCAAGATCTAAAAAGTACGAATCATTGGGACGCCTTTTAACTAAAGTTGACTCATCTACGGTCCCATCATTACCAAGATTCATACTACAAAACAAATATTTAATAGGAGAAACATTGATCACTTTTAGATCTTCATCCTTATTATCATCAAAACTAGAAGAACACAATTTCACAAAAGCAATCTTTTTTAGCACGCATCCTAGTGGTTCTTTCTTTGCACTCATCAATGGAAATTCTCATGGATTTGAGAGACTCATTGATATCATGCTTAGGTGGAATAGATATAAGTTTCAAAGAATCAACATCAAGAGAAATTCTATCCACGTTCCTAGCCAACTCATCAATCTTAGACATTTTTTTTCAATCAAAGCATTGAAACTCTTTTGCGAACTAATAAATTCTTTAATATTAGATTCAAAATCAGAGGGCATCTTATTATAATTTCCGTAAGAATTGTTGTAGGAATTACCATAATTATTAGAGGAATTACTAGGAAACGACCTAGGATTAAAATTACCTCTATACGTGTTATTACCAAAATTGCTCCTACCAACAAAATTCACATCCATAGATTCATTATTATTCTCAATCAAAGTAGACAAAGACATATCATTAGGATCAGAAGAAACACTCTTATTAGCAAACAATTTCATAAGTTCGTCCATCTTTCCACTCAAAACATTAATTTCTTCTATTGCATGCACCTTTTTACTAGTAGATCTTTCAGTGTGCCATTGAGAATAATTAACCATAATATTATCTAGGAGTTTAGTAGCTTCTCCTAAAGTGATTTCCATAAAAGTGCCTCCCGCGGCCGAATCTAAAAGATTTCTAGAAGCAAAATTCAACCAGCATAATTTTTTTTGTATAATCATCCAAAGATTCAAACCATGTGTAGGGCAATTACATATCATTAATTTCATCCTCTCCCAAGATTGTGCAACATGTTCATGATCAAGTTGCTTAAAATTCATAATATCGTTCCTAAGAGAGATGATCTTAGCGGGAGGGAAATACTTAGAGATAAAATCATCTTTGCACTTATTCCATGAATCAATACTATTTAATTTTAGGCAAAGAAGAAAACCAAGTTTTAGCACGATCTCTAAGCGGAAACGGAAATAGCTTCAGTTTAACAATATCATTATTCACATCTTTCTTCTTTTGCATATCACACAAATCAACAAAGCTAATCAGATGGGTAGCGACATCTTCACTAGGAACGCCGGAAAACAAATCTTTCATGACAAGATTCAGCAAAGCAACATTAATTTCACAAGATTCAACATCGGTAAGAGGAGCAATCGGAGTGCTAATGAAATCATTATTGTTGGTATTAGAAAAGTCACCCAATTTAGTATTATCTTGAGCCATCGTGACAAACAATCCAACACACAAGCACACAAGAAGCAAGCGAAAAGAGACGAACCAAAAAGAGAAGGGGAACGGGAAAAGAGGGCAAATAAAATGGCAAGGGTGAAGTGGGGGAGAGGAAAACGAGAGGCAAATGGCAAATAATGTAATGCGGGGGATAAGAGTTTGTGATGGGTACTTGGTATGTCTTGACTTGTGGTAGATCTCCCTGGCAACGGCGCCAGAAATCCTTCTTGCTACCTCTTGAGCACTGCATTGGTTTTCCCTTGAAGAGGAAAGGGTGATGCAACAAAGTAGCGTAAGTATTTCCCTTAGTTTTTGAGAACCAAGGTATCAGTCCAGTAGGAGACTACGCGCAAGTCCCTCGTACCTACACAAACAAATAAGAACCTCGCAACCAACGCGATAAAGGGGTTGTCAATCCCCATCTTTTTATCCTCGATGGCAACAATACAATACGTGCCTTGCTGCCCCTGCTGTCATTGGGAAAGGACACCGCAAGATTGAACCCAAAGCTAAGCACTTCTCCCATTGCAAGAAAGATCAATCTAGTAGGCCAAACCAAACTGATAATTCAAAGAGACTTGCAAAGATAACCAATCATACATAAAAGATTTCAGATAAGAATCAAATATAGTTCATAAATAAACTTGATCATAAACCCACAATCCATCGGATCTCGACAAACACACCGCAAAAAGAGTTACATCAAATAGATCTCCAAGAAGATCGAGGAGAACATTGTATTGAGATCCAAAGAGAGAGAAGAATACATCTAGCTAATAACTATGGACCCGAAGGTCCGAGGTAAACTACTCACACATCATCGGAGAGGCTATGGTGTTGATGTAGAAGCCCTCCATGATCGATGCCCCCTCCGGCGGAGCTCCGGAAAAGGCCCCAAGATTGGATATCGTACAGAAGGTTGCGGCAGTGGAAATAGGGTTTCGTGGTGCTCCTGGATGTTTTCTGGGTATGTGGACATATATAGGAGGATGAAGTAGGTCGGTGGAGCCACGAGGGGCCCACGAGGGTGGAGGGCGCGCCCCCTGCCTCGTGGCCTACTTGTTGGTTGCTTGACATCCACTCCAAGTCCCCTAGATCACGCTTGTTCCAAAAATAACTCTCCCGAAGGTTTTATTCCATTTGGATTCCGTTTGATATTCCTTTTCTATGAAACACTGAAATAGGCAAAAAACAGCAATTTTCACTGGGCCTTGGGTTAGTAGGTTAGTCCCAAAAATAATATAAAAGTGTATAAACAAGCCCATTAACATCCAAAACAGATAATATAATAGCATGGAACAATCAAAAATTATAGATACATTGGAGACGTATCACCTTCCAATATATCGATCTTTACCTCTCGACCATTTCGAGACTCCTTGTCATGTCTGTGATCACATCCGGGACTCCGAACAATCTTCGGTCATCAAATCACATAACTCATAATACAAATCGTCATCGAACGTTAAACGTGTGGACCCTACGGGTTCGAGAACTATGCAGACATGACCGAGACGCATCTCCGATCAATAACCAATAGCGGAACCTGGATGCTTATATTGACTCCTACATATTCTATGAAGATCTTTATCGGTCAAACCCGTAACAACATACATCATTCCCTTTGTCATCGGTATGTTACTTGCCCGAGATTCGATCATGGGTATCATCATACCTACTTCAATCTCGTTACCAGCAAGTCTCTTTACTTGTTCCGTAATGCATCATCCTGTGACTAACTCATTAGTCACATTGCTTGCAAGGATTATAGTGATGTGCATTACCGAGAGATACCTCTCCGATATACAGAGTGACAAATCCTAATCTTTATCTATGCCAACTCAACAAACACCTTCAGAGACACCTATAGAGCATCTTTATAATCACCCAATACTGTTGTGACATTTGATAGCACACAAGGTGTTCCTCCGGTATTCGGGAGTTGCATAATCTCATAGTTCGAGGAACATGTATAAGTCATGAAGAAAGCAATAGTAGAAAAACTAAACGATCATTATGCTAAGCTAACGGATGGGTCTTATCCATCACATCATTCTCCTAATGATGTGATCCCGTTCATCAAATGACAACACATGTCTATGGTCAGGAAACTTAACCATCTTTGATTAACGAGCTAGTCAAGTAGATGCATACTAGGGACACTTTGTTTTGTCTATGTATTCACACATGTATCAAGTTTCTGGTTAATACAATTCTAGCATGAATAATAAACATTTATCATGATATAAGGAAATATAAATAACATCTTTATTATTGCCTCTAGGGCATATTTCCTTCAGTCTCCCGCTTGCACTAGAGTCAATAATCTAGTTCACATCGTCATGTGATTAACACTCTATAGTTCACATTGCCATGTGATCAATACCCAAAGGGTTTACTAGAGTCAATAATCTAGTTCACATTGCCATGTGATTAACACCTAAAGAGTACTAAGGTGTGATCATGTTTTGCTTGTGAGAGAAGTTTAGTCAATGGGTCTGCCACATTCAGATCCATATATATTTTGCAAATTTCTATGTCTACAATGCTCTGCATGGAGCTACTCTAGATAATTTCTCCCACTTTCAATATGTATCCAGATTGAGACTTAGAGTCATCTGGATCAATGTCAAAGCTTGTATTGACGTAACCCTTTACGACGAACTTTTTGTCACCTCCATAACCGAGAAACATATCCTTATTCCACTAAGGATAATTTTGACCGTTGTCCAATGATCCACTCTTGGATCACTATTGTACCCTATTGCCAAAATCATGGCGAGGTACACAATAGGTCTGGTACACAACATAGCATACTTTATAGGACCTATGACTGAGGCATAGGGAATGACTTTTCATTCTCTTTCTATTTTCTGCCATGGTCGGATTTTGAGTCTTTACTCAACTTCACACCTTGCAACATAGGCAAGAACTCCTTCTTTGACTGTTCCATTTTGAACTACTTCAAAATCTTGTCAAGGTATGTACTCATTGGAAAAACTTATCAAGCGTATTGATCTATCTCTATAGATCTTGATGCTCAATATGTAAGCAGCTTCACCGAGGTCTCCTTTGAAAAACTCCTTTCAAACACTCCTTTACGCTTCCCAAAAAATTCTACATTATTTCCGATCAACAATATGTCATTCACATATACTTATCAGAAATGTTGTAGTGTTCCCACTCACTTTCTTGTAAATATAGGCTTCTCCAAAAGTCTGTATAAACCCATATGCTTTGATCACACTATCAAAGCGTATATTCCAACTCCGAGATGCTTGTACTAGTCCATAAATGGATCGCTGGAGCTTGCACACTTTGTTAGCACCTTTTGGATCGACAAAACCTTCCGGTTGCATCATATACAACTCTTCTTTAAGATATCCATTAAGGAATGCAGTTTTGACATGCATTTGCCAAATTTCATAATCATAAAATGCGGCAATTGCTAATATGATTCGGACGGACTTAAGCATTACTACGGGTGAGAAGGTCTCATTGCAGTCAACTCCTTGAACTTGTCGAAAACCTTTCGCGGCAAGTCGAGCTTTGTAGACAGCAACATTACCGTCAGCGTCAGTCTTCTTCTTGAAGATCCATTTATTCTCTATGGCTTGCCGATCATCGGGCAAGTCAACCAAAGTCTACACTTTGTTCTCATACATGGATCCCATCTCAGATTTGATGGCCTCAAGCCATTTTGCGGAATTTGGGCTCATCATCGCTTCCTCGTAGTTCGTAGGTTCATCATGGTCTAGTAACATGACTTCCAGAACAGGATTACCGTACCACTCTGGTGCGGACCGTACTCTGGTTGACCTACGGGGTTCGGTAGTAACTTGATCTGAAGTTTCATGATCATCATCATTAGCTTCCTCACTAATTGGTGTAGGAATCACTGGAACTGATTTCTGTGATGAACTTCTTTCCAATTTGGTAGAAGGTACAATTACCTCATTAAGTTCTACATTCCTCCCACTCACTTCTTTCGAGAGAAACTTCTTCTCTAGAAAGGATCCATTCTTAGCAACAAATATCTTGCCTTTGGATCTATGATAGAAGGTGTACCCAACAATTTCTTTTGGATATCCTATGAAGACGGACTTCTCCGATTTGGGTTCAAGCTTATCAGTTTGAAACTTTTTCACATAAGCATCACAATCCCAAACTTTAAGAAACGACAGCTTTGGTTTCTTGCCAAACCATAGTTCATACGGTGTCGTCTCAACGAATTTAGATGGTTCCCTATTTAACATGAATGCAGCTGTCTCTAATGCATAACTCCCAAAACGATAGTGGTAAATTGGTAAGAGACATCATAGATCGCACCATATCTAATAAAGTATGGTTACGACGTTCGGACACACCATTACGCTGTGGTGTTCCAGGTGGCGTGAGTTATGAAACTATTCCATATTGTTTTAAATGAAGGCCAAAACTCGTAACTCAAATATTCACCTCCATGATCAGATCGTAGAAACTTTATTTTCTTGTTACAATGATTTTCCACTTCACTATGAAATTCTTTGAACTTTTTAAATGTTTCAGACATATGTTTCATTAAGTAGATATACCATATCTGCTCAAATCATCTATGAAGGTCAGAAAATAACGATACCCGCCGCGAGCCTTAACACTCATCGGACTGCATACATCAGTATGTATTCTTTCCAATAAGTCAATGGCTCGCTCCATTGTTTTGGAGAATGGAGTCTTAGTCATCTTGCCCATGAGGCATGGTTCGCAAGCATCAAGTGATTCCAAAGGCACATCAGCGTGGAGTTTCGTCATGTGCTTTACACCAATATAACCTAAACAGCAGTGCCACTAGTATGTTGCATTAGCATTATCAACTTTGCATCTTTCGGCATCAATATTATGAATATGTGTATTACTACGATCGAGATTCAATAAACCATTCACCTTGGGTGTATGACCACAAAAGGTTTTATTCATATAAACAAAATAACAATTATTCGTTGACTTAAATGAATAATCGTATTGCAATAAACATGATCCAATCATATTATTCTCAACGCAAACACCAAATAACATTTATTTTAGGCTCAACATTAACCCTGAAGGTAAAGGTAGTGTGCGATGGTGATCTTATCAACCTTGGAATCACTTCCAACACACATTGTCACCTCGCCCTCAACTAGTCTCTGTTCATTTTGTAACTCCTATTTCAAGTTACTAATCATAGAAACTAAACTAGTATCAAATACCCAAGGGCTACTATGAACACTAGTAAAGTACACATTAGTAACATGTATATCATATATATTTTTGTTCACTTTGCCATCCTTCTTATCCGCCAAATACTTGGGGCAGTTCTGCTTCCAGTGACCAGTCCTTTTGAAGTAGAAGCACTCAGTCTCAGGCTTAGGTCCAGACTTGGGCTTCTTCACTTGAGCAACAACTTGCTTGTCATTCTTCTTGAAGTTCCCCTTCTTCCCTTGCCCTTTTACTTGAAACTAGTGGTCCTGTCAACCATCAACACTTGATGCTTTTTCTTGATTTCTACCTTCGCTGATTTTAGCATCGCGAAGAGCTTGGTAATCGTTTCCATTATCCCTTGCATATTGTAGTTCATCGTGAAGTTCTAGTAACTTGGTTATAGTGACTAGAGAACTCTGTCAATCACTATCTTATCTGGAAGATTAACTCCCACTTGATTCAAGTGATTGTAGTACTTAGACATTCTGATCATATGCTCACTAGTTGAGCTATTCTCCTCCATCTTGTAGGCAAAGTACTTGTGAGAGGTCTCATGCCTCGTAACATGGGCATGAGTCTAAAATACCAATTTCAGCTCTTGGAAATCTCATATGCTCGGTGGCGTTCAAAACGTTTTTGAAGTCCCGGTTCTAAAACGTAAAGCATGTTGCACTAAACTATCAAGTAGTCATCATACCGAGCTTGTAAAACGTTCATAATGTCTGCATCTGCTCCTGCAATATGTCTGTTACCTAACGGTGCATCAAGTACATAATTCTTCTGTGCAGCGATGAGGATAATCCTCAGATCACGGACTGATACGTCTCCAACATATCTATAATTTTTGATTGTTCCATGCTATTATATTATCTGTTTTGGATGTTTATGGGCTTTAATTTACCTTTTTATATTATTTTTGGGACCAACCTACTAACCAAAGGCTGAGTGCAAATTGCTGTTTTTTTTCCTATTTTAGTGTTTCGCAGAAAAGGAATATCAAACGGAATCCAAACGGAATGAAACATTTGGGAGAGTTACTTTTGGAACAAACGTGACCCAGGAGACTTGGAGTGGACGTCAAGAAAGAAGCGAGGAGGCCACGAGGCAGGAGAGCGCGCCCCCACCCTCGTAGGCCCCTCGCAGCTCCACCGACATACTTCTTCCTTCTATATATACCCATATACCCCAAAAACATCCAGGAGCACCAAGAAACCCTATTTCCACCGCCGCAACCTTCTGTACCCATGAGATCCCATCTTGGGACCTTTTCCGTGCTCTGTCGCAGGGGCAATCAATCACGAAGGGCTTCTACATCAACACCATAGCCTCTTCGATGATGTGTGAGTAGTTTACCATAGACCTTCGGGTCCATAGTTATTAGCTAGATGGCTTCTTCTCTCTCTTTGGATCTCAATACAAAGTTCTCCTCGATTCTCTTGGAGATCTATTCGATGTAATTCTTTTTGCGGTGTGTTTGTCGAGATCCGATGAATTGTGGGTTTATGATCAAGATTATCTATGAACAATATTTGATTCCTCTTTGAATTCTTTTATGCATGATTTAATATCTTTGCAAGTCTCTTTGAATTATTAGTTTGGTTTGGCCTACTAGATTGATCTTTCTTGCAATGGGAGAAGTGCTTAGCTTTGGGTTCAATCTTGCGGTGTCCTTTCCTAGTGACAGCAGGGGCAGCAAGGCACATATTGTATTGTTGCCATCGAGGATAAAAAGATGGGGTTTATATCATATTGCTTGAGTTTATCCCTCTACATCATGTCATCTTGCCTAATGTGTTACTTTGTTCTTATGAACTTAATACTCTAGATGCATGTTGGATAGCGGTCGATGTGTGGAGTAATAGTAGTAGATGCAGAATCGTTTCGGTCTACTTGTCGTGGATGTGATGCCTATATACATGATCATGCCTAGATATTCTCATAAGTATTCACTTTTCTATCAATTGCTCGACAGTAATTTGTTCACCCACCGTAGAATTTGCTATCTTGAGAGAAGCCACTAGTGAAACTATGGCCCCCGGGTCTATCTTCCGTCATATTATTTCCATATCAATTTGCTATTTCTATTACCATTTATTTTGCAATCTTTATTTTCCAATCTATATCATAAAAATACCAAAAATATTTATCTTATTATCTCTATGAGATCTCACTTTCGTAAGTGACCGTGAAGGGATTGACAACCCCTTTATCGCGTTGGTTGCGAGGTTCTTGTTTGTTTGTGCAGGTACTAGGTGACTTGTGTGTTACCTCCTACTGGATTGATACCTTGGTTCTCAAAAACCGAGGGAAATACTTACGCTACTATGCTGCATCACCCTTTCCTCTTCAAGGGAAAACCAACGCATGCTCAAGAGGTAGCAAGAAGGATTTCTGGCGCTGTTGCCAGGGAGGTTGCACCAAGTCAAGTCAAGATTTGATCTCCCCTCAACAAGCCATTTCTGGCGCCGTTGCCGGGGAGACCAACGCACAAGTCAAGACATACCAAGTACCCATCACAAACTCTTATCCCTTGTATTACATTATTTGCCATTTCCCTCTCGTTTTCCTCTCTCCCACTTCTAAAACGAATTTCGAAAACATTTGCCTTTTCTTCGCCTTCTTCCCGTACGTATCTTTGTTTGTGTTTCCATGTGCCTTCTATTTGCTTGCACTTTCTTACTTAAAATCTATTTATATGTATCCACTTAAAGTTTTCTACTTGGATCATCTTTGATCCTTATGCGCTCGTGCTGAAACCCCAACTACCCTAGTTGATGGGAAATCTTTAGATGAGCATGCTCATTTTGTGCATCATCGTTTGTCAGAAAAAGGGAGACTCTTATGGGATCAAATAAACAAATTGATGTGTCTTGCTTGGAATCCTTGTAAAACTTATGATTTTACTTGTTACTCTAAGAACCCTAAAAAATACCTCCCCTACCTATGTGAGTTTAATGATAATGAAATCTTATCTTCTTATGCAAAGGGTGTTTATAGTTACTACGATATCGAAAAAATTGAAGAATTTGTTGCTTTTAAGGGTGCTTATGAAGTTGCTTCTTTGATTGAAAAGTACGATATTACTCTCTACGAATCTGAAATTTTTGACATACTTAAATATTGCTATGAAAACTAATTTATTGAAAGAATGACCGTTACTTTGGAAGAAAATAATGATATGCATGAATCTATAGATAATTATGATTCGGATAATTTGATTGAAATATCCCTTGATGAACATGATGCTTGCTATTCTTGTGGCCATGATGCCAATATTTATGAAGATGAATTTGCTATAGTTCCATATGTTAAACATGAGATCGTTGCTATTCAACCCATACTAGATAGTTCCTCCGATGAAAAGCCTGATTGCAATGATATTATTATAAATTCTCTTAATGTCAATTGTTTCAATGATATGCAAAACCTCAAGCTTGGGGATGCTAGTTTTGCTATGACAACTATTTGTTGCAATGATCATGATTGGAATGATTCTTCTTTTGATCATGAAAATTTATTTAAGCCCCATGATGAATATGAGATTGATAATAATGTTTGCAATAATATTGAAAGTGGGTTTGGAAGAGTGTCAACTTTAGATCCCACATATTTTGAGAATTTTCAATCTTATGAAGTTTTTGATAAAAGTGGGTTTGGAGAGGTCATGACTTTAGTTAATGTTAATCCCACTATTTTGGAAGAGTGTCAAATTTGCATGCATGTGGATCGTGTTGAGAATATTTTATGTGATAGCTATTTCGTTGAATTTGCTTATGATCCCACATGTAATTATTATGAGAGAGAGGAAAATATGGTTGTAGAAATTTTCATGTTACTAAATTACCTCTCGTTATGTTGAGATTGCTATTGTTTCTTTCCGCTTCCTTGCAAATGGTAGTTTTTGCTTGCTATGATAATTTGTTTGCCTATAAGATTCCTATGAATAGGAAGTATGTTAGACTTATATGTGTTTGTCACGTGTTTCATGATGCTCTCTTTGTGCTTCAATTCTTGTCTTTCATTTGAGCATCCTTGAAAATATCAATGCCTAGCTAGGGGCGTTAAACGATAGCGCTTGTTGGGAGGCAACCCAATTTTATTTTTGTTTCTTGTTTTTTGTTCCTGTTTATTAATAAATCATTCATCTAGCTTGTGTTTTTATGCTTTTAGTTAGTGTTTGTTCCAAGTAGAACCTCTGGGAAGACTTGGGGGAAGTCTTTGCGATCTTGCTGTAAAAAACCGAAACTTTAGCGCTCACGAGATTTGCTGCCATTTTTTTTACTGGAAAGTGCGATTAAGTTGATTATTTTTGCAGATAATTCATAGCCAAATTCCTCACGTCCAACAATTTATTTCAGAATTTTTGGGGTTGCATAATTATTCGAAACCTACAGATTACTACAGACTGTTCTGTTTTTGACAGGTACTGTTTTTCGTGTGTTGTTTGCTTATTTTGATGAATCTATGGCTAGTATCGGGGGGTATGAACCATAGAGAAGTTGGAATGCAGTAGGTTTAACACCAATATAAATAAAGAATAATTTCATTACAGTACCTTTAAGTGGTTGTTTGTTTTCTTATACTAACGGAGCTCATGAGAATTTCTGTTGAAGTTTTGTGTTGTGAAGTTTTCAAGTTTTGGGTAAAGATTTGATGGATTTTCGAATAAAGAGTGGCAAGAGCCTAAGCTTGGGGATGCCCAAGTCACCCCAAGGTAAACATTAAGGACAACCAAAAGCCTAAGATTGGGGATGCCCCGGAAGGCAACCCCTCTTTCGTCTTCGTCTATCGGTAACTTTACTTGAGGCTATGTTTTTATTCACCACATGATATGTGTTTTGCTTGGAGCGTCTTGTATGCTTTGAGTCTTTTCTATTTAGTTTACCACAACCATCCTTGCTGTACACACCTTTTGGGAGAGACACTGTCGGGGGTGCTAATCCCACAAACACCTATGGGACCGGCGGACCGAGCCCCTTTTGGTTCGGCAGGGGGCGGAGATCGCACGAAGAGCAGATCGAGGCGAAGCACACGAGCACGCGATTAGTTTACCCAGGTTCAGGCCGCACGGATGGGTAAAACCCTACTCCTTCTTTGTGATTTGTATTGTGTTCTTGCTCGGGAGCGCCGAGTGCTACAATAAACACCCGCAGCTAACGAGACCGAGCGTGAGCGTTCTGTTTGGCCGACCCCCCTCTACGTTGCGCATGGGCCTCCTTTTATATGCTCAAGGGGTCACCGGCAGGTGGCAACGTAGGCAAGGGCAAAAATGGAAAGGCGTTGCGGTTGGCACCGCCGCCTACTACAGTGTACCATACCTAACTCTGACGGCAGGGGACAAGGGCATTAAATGCCTGTCTGCGTTGCCTAGACGGTGCAGAAAGGGACTGCCAGGGACGCCACTGCTAGCCATGATGGCAATATTGTCAGCGCCGCTTGCCACCGTGTACCGCTGGCTGGACAGCCTCCCGCCACGTACGCCTGGAAGTGTCCCTGAGCGACACGTTGGTGGATGTGCTGGAGCGCAGGTACAGAGTGGAGACTTTGCCGCGGCAAGCGCTTTGCCGCGGTCGTTGTCTTGTCGCGTCCGGGAGCTTGTCGCTCACCGGGCCATGCCGGGACGCGTGGTGCATCGCGGCAAGTTCCTTGAGATGCCTTGGTTGGCCTTCCCGGCAAGCTCCTCTTGCCGGGGTCTTATCTCTTCGGCTTGGATACTTTGTTCTTGAATGGCTCCAAAGGAACCACGGAGGATCTTGGCGGTCACCCGACAAGCCTTGCCGCGGGACGCTGCGACTGCCCGTGCACAAGTTCGAGATACTAGGGTACCCCTAATCTAGTACACCGACAGGAGCCCCCGGGCCTGGGACATACACGGTGCCGAGCGCTGTTGGGCCAGGCCCAAAACAGTGCACGGGCACGCGCGGCCTGGGTCACGCCGTATCTCTCTCCGCATCCACCGCGCCCTCCCCGAACGGCACGCGTCGAATGCGGCGTCGTGGGAGAGATCGTGGGTGATTTCTTTATTAGGAAAGGCGGAACGTCTGCCCCCTCCCCCTTTATAAGCAAGGGGAAGCAGGGATAGTGCGCCCATTCGCCAGTTGCTTTCCCAATCTTGGAAACCTCCGCCGCGCCTCCGTCTTCCCAAAGCAAAGAGAGGAGCGCCCTGCCCCCTATCGCCACCAGCACCACCAACGCCGTCGACCCCCTCCACCACTTCCGCCATGGCTCCGAAAGCCGACAAGGGGAAGGCTGTGAAGTTGACCGAGGCGCAGCGGCTTGCGGCGCTGCGGAAGGAGCGGGCAATCTTCCCCCCCAAGCTTGCCGCGAAGGAGCTGAGGGAGTACTACTACCTCTTCTGGTCGACGGAGACGCGAGCGCATCCGAGCACGAAGGTACTTCCAGCCGCCGCTCATAAAATGGCTCCAAACGGATATCCCTTCTTCGCCGTGTTCTTCTACTGCGGGCTCTGCCCGCCCTTCTCTGAATTTTTCTGCGACATCATGAACACCTACGGGCTCTGCCTCCTTGATTTCACCCCCAATGTCGTTCTGACCATGGCAGTTTTCGCGCATCTCTGCGAAAACTTTGTCGGAGTCCATCCCAACGTAGCCCTTTTCCGCCACTTCTTTATGCCCCGAGTAGAGAGAGGAGAACCTTTATCCGGCGGAATCGCCTGGATCTCAAGGGCCGGCAAGAAGGATTCTTATCTGGAGGGCGAGTTCCGCAGCAAGTGGGAGGAGTGGAGAGCATATTGGTGCTGGATTGTCGAGGAGAACCCGCAGCCATTTACCGCCCGGCGCCAAGCCCCAGCAGTACGCGGCAGCGATTGGAGCGACGTGGCCCCGGAAGATGATAGGCTGAGGATTGCCGTCACCAGGATCCAACGCCTTAGGCTTGCCGGACTCACTGTAGGCGTCCTTGGCGCAGATTTTCTTCGCCGCCGCATCGCCCCCCTGCAGGAACGGAGGAGGCACACCTGGGAGTTCAAGAATGCGGCGGATATCATGAGGCTGCGTCCGGGCCTCAACTACAACTTCACTGTCCTGGAGCTCAACGCAATGCTTCAGGAGCTGTTCAAGTATGATCCTGAGCATCCCGAAGTGTTCAGGTTGCCGCAGGGCGTCGTTCCGTTGTGCAACAACTCTGCGCTCGACCGCATCCGCGCAATGATGCCGCTGTGTGATTCACACGGAATTGTTCCAACTTGGCAAGAGCCTGCAGACGAGGTCGTGCAGGAATTCTTTGACAGCTTGGTAGAAGTGCCGATCCGCCCCGACGAGAAGAATGGCCTCACTCGCGATACCACCGATGCGGAGTTGAAACGCATCGCCACCAGGCTGGAAGAGGCAGCAGCAGCCGCAGCTGCGGGCGAGTTCGGATTTACCATGGAGGAGGCAGAGGCAGCAGAGGCGGCAAGCCATGCCGAGTGAGAGGAGCTTGCCGGCAAGAAAGAGTCTGTCGGGCGTGACGCCGAGCCGAGCGAGCCTGCCGAGGATACGAGCGGCTCGTTGGAGATCAATTCCTCTTCCTCCTCATCGTCGGACAGCTCGCCGCAAGCAGCGCCCCCATCTCCACCAAGAAGGCGTCTCCGCAAGGCCGGGGAAGTAGTAGGGCGGCGAGTGAGTCGACAGTCGCCGCGCCGCGCGACACGCTCCACCGCGGCAAGCACCGTTGCCGCGGGAGCGCCTCATGTTGCTGCGGCAACTGGCGCGGGGTCTTCCCGGACCACCGCTTCTGCCCCCGCCAAGCGGCCAAGGGAACCTACTCCTCCACCTTCTCACGCCGGGCGTGAGCCGGATTTCGACTTCTCCGCGTTCAGCTCCGACGAGGAAGAAGAAGAAGAGTAAGATTCTCTTGTTGTACTTGTAGTTCTTCAATTCTTGCTATTTTGTCTTGTATCTCAGCTGCTTCACTCTGAACCTTTTCCTTTTTAGGACTCTGGCTCAGAGGGCAGCGAAGAGAGCCAAGGCCCCGGTGATTATCATCGAGGACGAGCCCACCGCGACAGCAGGGGATGCGCCCGAGACAACCTTGCCGGACCCGGCAACCGTTCTCCAGAGCAGCCCCCAGCGTAAGTATATGGCTTGCTTTCCGCTGTTGGGCGCGCATGGAAATTCTTGCTTTGCTGATATCTGACTGTTGACTTGTGCAGGAGCAGAGCAGCCCCACCAGGAGTGCCCGGAGGCCGCCCCCAAAACGCCAAGGAAGAGTACTCCGGCAAGGGAGAGGTCTCCGGCAAGGGAAAGCTCTCCGGCAAGGGAGAGGTCTCCGGCAAGGGAGGGGTCTCCGGCAAGGGACAGCACCAGCGGCCCCCCGGCGGCGGAGACCACAACTGCAGAACCCGGCACAGGTAATCTTCTCTCTTCATAACTTCCTTGGGTTCTTCTTCTTTTGATCTTCTTTTTTGGATATTTGCTTGAATCTTCTCCCCTTTTCCGGCTGTCAGATCCATCTGCTGCGGAGCCGATGGAGACCGAGGTTGCCGCCGAAGACGCCGCTGCCGCCGGGGAAACAGCTGGCGCTGACGAGCCCGCCGGCGCAGAGACCGCCAAGGCCGCCGCCGCAGAAGCAGGCGGGGGATCTGTCGATTGCACTGACGGCCCTGAGGCCGCAGGAGCGCCATGCGCTACGTCGACCGCCGATCCCTCGGCCGCTGCCGCAGCGCTGGGCTCCGAAGAGCCCCAGCCAGGCGTCTACTTGAAGGCCGGCGACGACATATTCATCAACCTCCCCTGGGCGTCAAGCTCTAGGGCGCCAGTTGAAGGAGAGAGCTTCGACGGAGAAGTGCTCGCCTCCGCCGGGCTGGCACTGGTTGATGCGCCGAGCAGCAGCAGCAGCGAGCCTGAGGAGGAGCGGCTGCTGCGGAAGCTGGTGTCCCTCTACCGCGCCCGGCAAGCCAAGCTGGAATCCCGCGAGGCGCTTGTCGTGAAGGCAGGAGAGGACATCGAGAAGCGCGCGGAGGAGCTCCGGGGTCACAACCAGGAAGCTCTCCGCTCCCTGGCAGAGGAGCGGGCGCGACTTGCCGAGGAGCAGGAGGCCTTCCTCCTCGAGAAGGCTGAAGTTGAAGAGCAACAAAGGCTTGCCGCTGAGAAGCTGTCCGTGCAGGAGGGCGAGCTGGTGCAGCGGAAAGTCAATCTCGACAGCCACGAGGAAGAGCTTGCCGCGCGCGAGCGAACAGTTGGCGGAGCCCTCAAGCAAGCAGAAGATGCTGCCGCAGCTGCCGAGGCCGCCAAGAAGGAGCTAGAGACGAAGGTGGCGCAGTTGGAGGCCGATCTCAAGGCGAGCGGCGAAGAGCTTGCCGCGCTCAAGCTTGAGCGGGAGAAGGACACCCACAGCCACTCGGAGCTGCAGGCCCGTCTCATCGAGAAGGGCCAAGAACTTAGCGCCATCAAGGACTCCAATGCTGATCTTGAGTTGAAGTTGACCACTTCGACCAAGACGCTGGATGGCGCCAAGGAGAAGGAGACGGCCTTGAAGGAGGAGATCAAGGCCGGCAAGGCGCTGCTGGCGAGCGCTGCTGCCGCCCAGAGCACTTTCCGGGAGAATATAGAGCACTGGACGGAGGGTCTCGTGGATGTTGCTGCAGACATCAATAGGGAGCTGGCGCAGCTGGGGATGGAGGATCTCGGGTATCCCTCCGACGAGAACCTCCAACCCAGCGCCAAGCTCACCTCGTTCTTCAAAGGCGTGGCTACGACCCTCCGGCGACTCGGGGAGAGGATCCCAAAGCAGCTGGCCGACGAGTCGCGCAAGATCTGCGCGGGAGCTCTTCAGAAGGTGTTGGTGAAGGTGGCCTTCCACAACCCGGGCCTCAACCTCACCAACGTCCTCAGGACCTTGCCGCCGGATGCCGATCTGGAGGCGCTGAAGACCCTTGTCGCACCCATTGTGGACAAGGTGAGCGGGATCAAGAGGGTTGAGGGCGATCGTGTAGACTAGGCCGCCCGTTTTCTTCTTTTCTTGTCGCTGTTGATCATGTTATGAGAACAGTCTATTAGCGCCGCGACAAGCTACCTTGTAATATAACTTTATCCTATGCAATGATTGCAATGTTATTTCCTTTACTTGATTCCTTCCTTTGTATGTTTTTACCCTATGCTTTTAGGGAACTTGCCGGCGCAGGCACCTTGGCCGCGAGCGCTGAGTGCGGAATGTCAGCAGCCTGCTGGCGGTGCCGCTACCGACAAGAAACCTTTTCGCAACTAGTCGCAGCTCACTTAAGTTGTTGAGCGGACTCGAAACAAAGTAAGGGAGCAACTAGCTATGAGTTGGTTCCTCCGCGCACAGGTTTTCCATACAAAAGACGGTCGTTCAAGGAAGATAACTTAAAAATTTAAAAAAAATCTAATTGCTCAAACTTTGGCAACTTATCTTTTCTGTCGTTTGCTTCCCGGCAAGACGAAACTTTCTTGAACGACGCCTGGTCCATACCATTATCTTCTCCTCCCCCCCCCCCCCGGCAAACTTGTGGGCGAGGGAACCTTCCTTTCCTTGAGAAAAAAGAAAAAGGAGAAAATAAAGATATGGAGCCTTATGGCTCGTTGTTGCTTACCGGGGGTAAGTGTTGCACAAAGTGTCAGATAACACATGCAAAAAATAAAAAGCATGAAACTGACAAGATGTGCGAAGCACATGATCTTTATGCACGGGATCTGCGCCCGACTTTGTACAAAGGATTACATGCAACAGCGGCAAGACTTGTACAAAAGGTGGTTGCCGGAACGGGTTCCGGCAACCGCGCCCTACGGGTAAAACTTATGAAGATGCTCAATGTTCCAGGAGTTGCTCACTGGAATGCCATCTTCAGTCTCAAGGCGGACAGCGCCAGGCCTAGTGACTCGTTTCACCCGGTAAGAGCCTTCCCACTTCGGCATCAACTTGTTGGAATTCTTGGCGGACCGAACACGCCGAAGAACAAGGTCGCCTTCCTCGAGACTTTTGGCATTAACTTTGCGGCTATGGTAGTGGCGCAAAGCTTGCTGGTAGCGAGCAGCTCGCACAGCAGCCTGAAGACGGTCTTCCTCAAGGAGCAGCGCGTCATCTTGTCGCAGCTGCTCTTGCTCAAGCTCATCATAAGCGAGCACTCGAAGTGAACCGTATACGAGTTCCGTGGGGAGAACTGCCTCTGCTCCATAGACTAGAGCGAAAGGTGTCTGGCCAGTGGCTCGATTTGGCGTCGTCCTGATCGACCAAAGAACCACCGACAGCTCCTCGATCCAGTTTCTTCCGCACTTGTGCAGCCTGTCAAAAGTCCTGGTCTTGAGCCCACGCAGCACTTCAGCATTTGCCCTCTCCGCTTGACCGTTGCTTCTCGGGTGAGCAACAGAAGCGAAGCAGACCTTGGCGCCAAGATCTTGGACGTACTGCATGAAGGTGCAGCTCGTAAATTGCATACCGTTGTCGGTGATTATCCTGTTAGGGATCCCAAAACGGCAAACAATCGACCTGAAGAACTTGACTGCTGACTGTGCTGTCACCTTCCTCACTGCTTCCACTTCCGGCCACTTTGTGAACTTGTCGATTGTAACATACAAGTACTCAAAGCCCCCGACTGCTCGGGGAAAGGGGCCGAGGATATCGAGCCCCTAGACCAAAAATGGCCAGGATAAAGGGATCGTCTGGAGAGCTTGAGCTGGCTGGTGTATCTGCTTGGAATGGAACTGGCACGCTTCACACTTGGTTACTTGTGCAGTTGCATCCTGGAGGGCTGTCGGCCAAAGAAACCTTGCCGGAATGCTTTGCCGGCAAGCGCTCTTGCGCCAATGTGGTGACCACATATGCCTCCATGTATCTCTGCCAACAGCTTTTGTCCATCTTCCCGGTGAATACACTTCAATTTCACACCGTTGAGTCTTCTTTTGTACAGTGTGCTCTTGACAAACTAGTACATACTTGACTGCCGGGCTACTCTTTCCGCTTCTTCTTGCTCTTCGGGAAGTTCTCCTGTATGAAGGAAACAGACAATCTGCTGTGCCCATGCTGGAGCTTGCGGCTCGACAACAAGGACTAAAGGCACATCTGCTGCTGCGGGAACATCCGCTTCTACAGCGAGAACCTGCGGTTCTGCCGGAGCATGACGTTCCCCGGCAAGCTTGCCGGAGTAAAACTTGTCGGGAGCGTCTGCTTCAACGGAACAAACCCTAGGGCTTGCCGGAGCAGACTGCTCCTCAGCACTCTTGGTGTTGATCTTGGGGACCTTCTTGGCGGCGGCTTCAGGAAGCTCTGCCGGCAAATAGTCACCAGAAATCTTCCTCTTCATGCTCTGTCCAGTTGATGGCGTTACGGACGGTTGAGTCAGCTTGAGCACAAAGATCCCTGGTTCCACAGGTAACTTAAGTGCGGCGCACTTTGACAGGCCATCGGCAATGTCGTTCTGAGCTCTTGGGACATGCTCCATCTGTAGGCCGTCAAAGTGCTCTTCTAGCTTTCTCACTTCGTCAACGTAGGCTTCCATCAATGGACTCTGATAACTCTTGTTCACTTGGCGGACGACAAGCTGCGAGTCACCCGTGACAATGAGCTTCTTAATCCCAAGGTCTGCCGCGATCTTGAGACCGGCAAGCAAGCCTTCATACTCTGCAGTATTGTTTGTTGCTTGCTCCTTGGGAAAGTACATCTGGACTACGTACTTGAGGTGCTCTCTGGTGGGTGCGACAAGCAGCACACCAGCGCCGGCGCCTTGCAGCGAGAAGGCACCGTCAAAGTACATGAGCCACTCTTTGCTTGCTTCCTTGACGGGGATGCTTGTTTCTGGAATTTCTTCATCTGGTGTCGGCGTCCACTCTGCTATGAATTCTGCCAATGCTCTACTTTGGATAGTTGAAGTACTCTCAAACTTGAGGCCAAAGCTTGACAGTTCCAGTGCCCACTCGACAATCATGCCTGTCGCTTCTGGATTCTGCAGTATCCTCTTCAGCGGAAAGCGAGTGACAACTATGATCTCATGTGCTTGGAAGTAATGGCGCAGCTTTCTCGAGGCCATGAGGAGGCCGAAAAGCAATTTCTGCACACCAGAGTACCTTGACCTAGCCCCCTGCAGAAGGGAACTGACAAAGTAAACTGGGTGCTGCACCATTCTCTTCTGCATCTCTTCGCGCACCTGCGCAGATCCATCTTTGTCGGGACCAGAGCTTGTCGGGGAAGCCCCCTGCTTGTCGCTGGATGCGCCTGCCGGGGTTGCTGGCTCGTCATCTGCCTCCCTCTCTGCCACTAACGCAGCACTAACCACTTGATTGGTTGCCGCTATATACAGCAGCAACTTCTCTTGTGGCTTAGGTGCGACAAGTGTTGGAGTGGAGGACAGGTATCTCTTCAAGTACTGTAGCGCAGCCTCCGCTTCCGGAGTCCATTTCATTGGACCTGCCTTTTTCAAAATTTTGAAAAATGGCAGGGCGCGCTCAGCAGACCGAGAGATAAACCTGCTGAGAGCAGCCACGCAACCGGCAAGTCTTCATACATCCTTGACGCGCTTTGGTGCTTCGATCTGCTCAATGGCCTTGATCTTGTCGGGATTGGCTTCAATTCCCTGCTGAGACACGAAGAACCCGAGAAGCTTGCCGGAGGGGACTCCAAACACACACTTCTCGGGGTTGAGCTTGAGGTTGATCTTGCGCAGATTTGCAAAGGTTTCGTCTAAATCTTGAATCAGAGTTGCCCTGTCCTTGCTCTTGACCACTATATCATCCATGTAGGCTTCCACATTTCTGTGTATTTGCAGCTTAAGAGTGACATGAACTACCCTTGCAAATGTTGAACCAACATTCTTTAAACCGAAAGGCATCCGTATGAAACAGTACGTGCCACATGGAGTAATGAATGCGGTCTTCTCCTCATCCTCTTCTGCCATGAAGATTTGATGGTATCCTGAGTATGCGTCAAGAAATGAAAGCAAGTCACATCCGGCTGTGGAGTCAACAATCTGGTCAATGCGCGGCAAGGGAAATGGGTCTTTGGGACAAGCTTTATTAACATCGGTAAAGTCGATACAAAGCCTCCATTTCCTGTTTGCCTTGCGCACGACTACAGGATTGGCCAACCACGTAGGATGGAGCACTCCTCTGACAAGGCCTGCTGCTTCCAATTTCTTGATCTCTTCTGCGATGAATTCTTGGCGCTCCACTGCTTGCTTCCTGACCTTCTGCTTGACGGGCCGCGCATGAGGACAAATGGCAAGATGGTGCTCAATTACTTTCCTGGGAACACCGGGGATGTCAGACGGTTGCCACGCAAACACGTCGACGTTCGCACGCAGGAAAGCAATGAGCGCGCTTTCCTATTTAGGGTCGAGAGTGGCACTGATGGTGAAGGTACTACCAGTGCCGTCCTCCTTGGCGGAAACTTTCTTGGTCTCTGGCGGAGCTGCCATTGCCTTCTTACACTTGCCGGTGGAGCTCGATGGTGCGTTCTCGACGATAGCGCAGCACTCCGAAGAGGTGCGCTTGCCGGAGTGGGCATCAGAACTCTTGCCGGACTTGATCTTCCTCTTCCCCCCGGGAGCTTCAACGGCAAGTGACTTGCGGTCTGTTGCGGCTGCTGCTTCCTGGTAGATCTTGTCGGCGCAGATAAGAGCATCCTTCTTGTCGCCAGGGACAGAGATGACGCTTATCCGGCCTGGTATCTTCAGCATGTTGTATGCGTAGTGAGAGGCTGCCATGAACTTGGCGAGTGCAGGACGGCCGAGTATCCCATTGTAAGGCAATGGAAAATCGGCAACGTCAAAAGTGACCCTCTCAGTCCTGAAGTTCAACTCGCTGCCAAATGTTACCGGCAACGTGACCTTCCCCTTCGGCTTGCTCCTTCCCGGGTTAATTCCTTGGAATGTGCCGGTCTCTTCGAGCTCGCTGTCAGGGATCTGGAGTTTCTGGAGTACAGCGGAGGAGATCAGGTTCAAGCCGGCCCCGCCGTCAACTAGCATCTTAGTGACCTTGAGGTTGCGGATAGTTGGTGAAACCAACATCGGCAAGCACCCGACCGCAGTTGTGCGATCAGGATGGTCCTCAATATCAAAGATGATAGGCGTGCTGGACCATTTCAGAAGTTTGCGTGATTCGACAGGTGGTTCTGCCGCATTGACTTCCCGCACCCACTGCTTCAGTTGGCGGTGCAAAGTATGCAGAGAAGCACCACCGTCAACGCACAAGACCTCTGTGGCTTTCTGGAACTCCTGCTCACTGGTCTCGACATCATCCATGTCTTCGTCGTCATCGTCATCTTCATCGTTGTCGCGGCCGTGGGGAGGTCTATCTCCTTGCCGCTGCTTGGCCTTGCCGCGGCGTCCTCCCCAGCCGGCACGCTTCTTGCCGGATTCTCCAGCGCCTCCTTGGGCCCTCTCCTTGTTGCGTCGCTCGTATTCAGCCTTTTGCTGCTGGACAAGCTGCTCGACTTTCTTGCAACTCTGGAGGTCATGGCCCTTGGTGCGGTGGATCTTGCAGTACTGCTTGTCGGTGTTGTCCTACTTGTCGGCGACCGCCACAGCCTGGCAGTTGGTGCATGCGGCAATCTCCTTGCTGGAGCTACCAACTTTTGCTTTCTTGGCACCACCGTCGTTGCCGGACTGCTCAACGACTAGCACATCTTTGCCTTTCTTCTTCATGTTGTTCCGCCGCCGGCTTTTCTTTGCCGGGGCAGCATCCTTGCTGTCAGATCCTCCTGCTCCTGTAATTTCTCCGGGGAGTTTCCTCCCTTCCTCAGCATGTGCACACTTGTCGGCCAGGGCATATAGCTCACTAACATCTCTGATCTTGCACATCGCCATCTCCTCCCGCATCCTGTGGTTACGCACGTTCTGATGGAACGCGCTGATGACCGCGGCAGGGTGGACATCTGGGATGTTGTGCTGTACACGGCTGAATCTCTGAATATACTTGCGCGGGGGCTCTCCTTCCTTCTGGGCGAGCAGGTGAAGGTCACTCTCTTGGCCATGAGGTTTGTGGCCGCCTGTAAAGGCGCCGACAAACTGATGGCATAGGTCTGCTCAGGAGGATATGGAGTTGTCTGGCAAGTGCATGAGCCAGGACCTGACATTGGGCTTGAGCACCAGCGGGAAGTAGTTGGCAAGGATCTTGTCGTCCCGTCCCCCGGCAGCTTGCACCGCGATGGTGTAGATGCTGAGGAACTCCGACGGATGCGACTTGCCGTTGTACTTCTCTGGTACGTCTGGCTTGAAATTCTTCTTGTTTGGCCACTGGACTTGCCGCAGCTCACGAGTAAACGTAGGGCAACCTACCGCGTATGGCAAGTCACCTGGTTCCCCTGGTGCATGCATGTCAATAGAGGGCCCAGCGCGCTGGTCTGATTGACGCCGCGCTTCTCTTCGGCGCTCGATGCGAGTACGGGCGTCTTCTTGCTGTCGTTCGTGAAGAACTTGGCGCTGATCGCGACGAGCTCGCGGATCCGATGACGCGGTGGAGTCGCTGTCGTGGTGGATCCGGCGAGTCGGCGATCTTGGCCTTCGGGGCGGAGAGTGCACGGTGGTTGCACCCCCACCGGTCTTGTTGCCACCGGCTTGTGCCTGGCTGACTTGCCGCGGCTGCGAAGTACTCGGCTGCCGTGGATTATCACCGTTGGCGAAGCCGATGAGACTCTAAATGGTGGCCCTCCAGTCGTCGATCTTGTCTGCCGCTGGAGGGTAGTCTAGGAGTAGTTGAGCTCGTGCCAAAGCTTCTGCTGAAGTGGCGGGCGGCGGTGGCGAACGGTGCGAGGAGTGGGATATGCTCGGACTTCTAACCATGTTAGAAGGAGCAGTATCTCGTCCAGGCGACCGTGCCCCGCTCGCACCAGCATGTTGGTGTGCATGCTGGTCTTGAGCACTCCGAGATCCACCAGCTCGATCTTGATCCAGCAAACATATGGTACCATGGGTATCATGACGCTGCCGGTCCCGTGCCTCCTGGGATGGGCGCGGTGCATGTACGGACGCCGAGGTCTTGGAGTGTGCCCGGTCGTTGTGGGAGCCGACTGCACCGCCGATGAGCAGCGCGGCCTTGTCTTTGGACCTGGCAGCACCGTGAGCACCCTCGTCGGCACCCGTTCTTCCGCCGGTGTCTACCCCACCAGCCGTTTGCTCCGGCGACGGTGGGTTCGGCGCGGACGGAGCAGCCGCCTCCGAAGCCTTCTTCTTCGGCGGCATGTCGATGAAGACGATGGAGATTTAGCTCGTGCGAACGCCGGATCAGGTTCACACAACCTCGACGCACCCCTACCTGGCGCGCCAAAGATGTCGGGGGTGCTAATCCCACGAACACCTATGGGACCGGCGGACCGAGCCCCTTTTGGTTCGGCAGGGGGGCGGAGATCGCACGAAGAGCAGATCGAGGCGAAGCACACGAGCACGCGATCAGTTTACCCAGGTTCGGGCCGCACGGATGCGTAAAACCCTACTCCTGCTTTGTGATTTGTATTGTGTTCTTGCTCGGGAGCGCCGAGTGCTACAGTAAACACCCGCAGCTAACGAGACCGAGCGTGAGTGTTCTGTTTGGCCGACCCCCCTCTACGTTGCGCATGGGCCTCCTTTTATATGCTCAAGGGGTCACCGACAGGTGGCAACATAGGCAAGGGCAAAAATGGAAAGGCGTTGCGGTTGGCACCGCCGCCTACTACAGTGTATCATACCTAACTCTGACGGCAGGGGACAAGGGCATTAAATGCCTGTCTGCGTCGCCTAGACGGTGCAGAAAGGGACCGCCAGGGACGCCACTGCTAGCCACGATGGCAATCTTGTCAGCGCCGCTTGCCATCGTGTACCGCTGGCTGCACAGCGTCCCGCCACGTACGCCTGGAAGGGTCCCAGAGCGACACGTTGGTGGATGTGCTGGAGCGCAGGTACAGAGTGGAGACTTTGCCGCGACAAGCGCTTTGCCGCGGTTGTTGTCTTGTCGCGTCTGGGAGCTTGTCGCTCACCGGGCCTTGCCGGGACGCGTGGTGCATCGCGGCAAGTTCCTTGAGATGCCTTGGTTGGCCTTCCCGGCAAGCTCCTCTTGTCGGGGTCTTATCTCTTCGGCTTGGATACTTTGTTCTTGAATGGCTCCAAAGGAACCACGGAGGATCTTGGCGGTCACCCGGCAAGCCTTGCCGCGGGACGCTGCGACTGCCCGTGCACAAGTTCGGGATACTAGGGTACCCCTACTCTAGTACACCGACACACACACATGAATCGGAATTTATTAGAATACTCTATGTGTTTCACTTATATCTTTTGAGCTAGATAATTTTGCTCTAGTACTTCACTTATATCTTTTAGAGCATGATGGTGGTTTTATTTTATAGAAATTATTGATCCCTCATGCTTCACTTATATTATTTTGAGAGTCATTTAGAACAACATGGTAATTTTCCTTGGTTATAAATTAGTCCTAATATGATAGGCATCCAAGATGGGTATAATAAAAACTATCATAAAAAGTGCATTGAATACTATGAGAAGTTTGATACTTGATGATTGTTTTGAGATATGGAGATAGTGATATTAGAGTCATGCTAGTTGAGTAGTTGTGAATTTGAGAAATACTTGTGTTGAAGTTTGGGATTCCCGTAGCATGCACGTATGGTGAACCGTTATGTGATGAAGTCGGAGCATGATTTATTTATTGATTGTCTTCCTTATGAGTGGCGGTCGGGGACGTGCGATGGTCTTTTCCTACCAATCTATCCCCCTAGGAGCATGCGCGTAGTACTTTGTTTCGATAACTAATAGATTTTTGCACTAAGTATGTGAGTTCTTTATGACTAATGTTGAGTCCATGGATTATACGCATTCTCACCCTTCCACCATTCCTAGCCTCTCTAGTACCGTGCAACTTTCGCCGGTACCATACACCCACCTTATACCTTCCTCAAAACAGCCACCATACCTACCTATTATAGCATTTCCATAGCCATTCCGAGATATATTGCCATGCAACTTACCATCGTTCCGTTTATTATGACATGCTTCATCATTGTCATATTGCGTTGCATGATCATGTAGTTGACATCATATTTGTGGCAAAGCCACGTTCATAATTCTTTCATACATGTCACTCTTGATTCATTGCACATCCCGGTACACCGCCGAAGGCATTCACATAGAGTCATATTTTGTTCTAGTCTCAAGTTGTAATTTTGAGTTCTAAGTAAATAAAAGTGTGATGATCATCATTATTAGAGCATTGTCCCAAGTGAGGAAAGGATGATGGAGACTATGATTCCCCCACAAGTCAGGATGAGACTCCGGACGAAAAAAAAAGAAAAAAAAAGGAAAGGCCATAAAAAAGAGAAGGCCCAAAAAAATGAGAGAAAAAGAGAGAAGGGACAATGCTACTATCCTTGCCACTCTTGTTCTTCAAAGTTGCACTATGATCTTCATGATAGAGAGTCTCCTATGTTGTCACTTTCATATACTAGTGGGAATTTTACATTATAGAACTTGGCTTGTATATTCCAATGATGGGCTTCCTCAAAATTCCCTAGGTCTTCGTAAGCAAGCAAGTTGGATGCACACCCACTTAGTTCTTTTGTTAAGCTTTCATACACTTATAGCTCTAGTGCATCCATTGCATGGCAATCCCTACTCACTCACATTGATATCTATTGATGGGCTTCTCCATAGCCCGTTGATACGCCTAGTTGATTTGAGACAATCTTCTCCTTTTGCCTTCTCCACAACCACCATTCTATTCCACCTATAGTGCTATGTCCATGGCTCACGCTCATGTATTGCGTGAAGATTGAAAAAGTTTGAGAACACCAAAAGTATGAAACAATTGCTTGGCTTGTCATCGGGGTTGTGCATGATTTAAATACTTTGTGTGGTGAAGATAGAGCATAGCTAGACTATATGATTTTGTAGGGATAACTTTCTTTGGCCATGTTATTTTGAGAAGACATGATTGCTTTGTTAGTATGCTTGAAGTATTATTATTTTTATGTCAATATTAAACTTTGCTCTTGAATCTTTTGGATCTGAACATTCATGCCACAATAAATAAAATTACATTGAGAATTATGCTGGGTAGCATTCCACATCAAAAATTCTATTTTTGTCATTTACCTACTCGAGGATGAGCAGGAATTAAGCTTGGGGATGCTTGATACATCTCCAACGTATCTATATTTTTGATTGTTCCATGCTATTATATTATCTATTTTGGATGTTTAATGGGTTATAATTTACATCTTTTATATTATTTTTGGGACTAACCTACTAACCAAAGGCCTAGTACATATTGCTATTTTTTTTGCCTATTTCAGTATTTTGCAGAAAAGGAATATCAAACGGAATCCAAACGGAATGAAACCTTCGAAAGAGTTATTTTGGGAACAAACGTGATCCAGGAGACTTGGAGTGGACGTCAAGAAAGAAGCGAGGAGGCCACGAGGAAGGAGGGCGCGCCCCCACCATCGTGGGCCCCTCGCAGCTCCACCGACGTACTTCTTCCTCCTATATATACCCATATACGCCGAAAACATCCAGGAGCACCACGAAACCCTATTTCCATCGTAGCAACCTTCTCTACCCGTGAGATCCAATCTTGGGGCCTTTTTCGGCGCTCTGGCAGAGGGGGGATCGATCATGGAGGACTTCTACATCAACACCATAGCCTGTCCGATGATGTGTGAGTAGTTTACCACAGACATTTGGGTCCATAGTGTCAGGACCCCGATTCCAAGCCACATCGATCTAGCCGGTAACACCTCATATCACTTTGCGGCCTCACGCACGGTATCCCACGGGTGTCGCCTTACCATGGCCCGGGACCGTTTGCGCCTTTTGGCTCACGTATATGACAATGTCGCTAGCATCCATATGACCGAGAACCCGGGCCGACATGGCTAGTCGTGAACCCAAAGCGGCACAGACCTATGAAGACAGGCATACATGAATCACATCGAACATGTCGGTCATCAACGAGTGATTCCGGGCTGTAGCACTGGGCTAATAGGACTCCGGGGATCCCGGGCTGTAGCAGGCTAGGCAGGACTCCGGAAGTCACCGTGTGACATTTCCCCGAAGGGACAGACATAGGGACGAAGTGAAACACATGCCGGCCAGTCAAGTGTCCTGAATAGTAGTGCTGGGCTAGCAGGACTCCGGTGAACCGGGCTGTAGCGGACTACTATGGCTCGAGGAACACTAGACTACATTTCCCCATAAGAAAGGCTGCGAAGGATAAACAACTAGATTGTCGGATCCCACTCATACCAAGCATTTCAATCATACACACAATATGCCCGATATGAGTACATACAACATGGCATCACAACAAAACTCTACAACTCAAGTACTTTATTTAAAGGCTCCAGAGAGCCATACATAACATGTTCATATAGATAGGGGTCACATGACCCGACACTCAAGTCATTCAAGCATACAAGCACGTGCGGAAGTAACTAGTCTGAGTACAGACTCTAAAAAGAAAGAAGGCTTCTCAAAGCCTGTCTATCTACATAGGGCCCTCCATGGCCGGGATCACCACCTGGGTGGCTAGTCACTCGTCGACGTCAATATCTACATAAAACCCATCGGAGGGGGCAGTGTTGTCGTCTGAAAACAATAATAAACAAACATGAGTACAAAGGTACTCAACAAGTCTTACATCAGAACCTACTATACATGCTCATTCTTAAGAAGGTGGTGGGGTTATGCAGCAAGCCAGCTTTGACCCGTGGCTAAGCTATCCTACGGAACCTCTTTAGTAAAAATAGTTTTCGCACATGAGTCCACTACTCACCAACACAATACTCCACCGGGGATCCTCCCTCGTCATCCTGCGAGAGGGCCATCCTCGGTACTCACACTTATCTTGAGTCTTTTAGTAGTATCCATTAACTTGTCTATGAACTGTATAGGCAACCAAGTAGTCCTTTACCGCGGACGCAGCTATCTGAATAGTTTTATACCCTGCAGGGGTGAACTTCGTCATACACGCTTTCACCGCTTACCACCGTCTACACGACATGTACTCGGCAACCTTCAAGCGGAAGCCCAGCGAGGGTGTCGGCCACGGCCTACCTAAACACCTAAGTCTCTAGTCCAGGTTTATCGCCTATCCAGGTTCCATCCGCAGGCAGTCCGGCCGAGGTTTCCACTTACGGCCCTGAACGATGTGAACAGGGTTCCCGAGACACCAAACGGGTGACTCGGTACACCGTGCCACGGTGTATCTACCGCAACATAGCCCACCCCTGGGGTCAGCACTACGCACGGCCGCCAACACATATCCTACAAACACCAGAAACTAATTGCAACTCCTGGACAGAGTACTAGGGTGGCTAAGAAGCCGAGAGGGTCCATTTGTTTCGGGCCCAATGTATGGTAGTAGCTGCATCTTAAATCACACATACAGATCTCAGTTCTTATGGACGGCCTCAATGAAACAACCCACCATGTACTCCTACATGGCCTCTCATCAATACCTTTACCAAACATGTTCAACACATCCCACATATTACTGACATAAGCATTTCACTCTAGCCCATCACCCAGATGTACCAGACCTGACACAACTCTAAGCATAGCAGGCATAGCAAGGTAGGAATCACAAAACATGGCTCAATCAACTCCTACACATGCTAGTGGGTTTCATCTAGTTACTATGGCAGTGACAGGTCATGCAGAGGATAAGGGTTCAACTACCGTAGCATACAGCAGTTTGAATCGTGTTGTCTTAATGCAGTAAACAAGAGCAGGAGCGAGAACATGGGTTGTATCGGAATGATCAATGGTTGCTTGCCTGATGGAGTGGTAACGGGATACTGCCCTTCAGTTGGATACTCGTGAATATCCTCGGAGGCAGAACCTACCACGAAGAACACAACCGAGCACAATCAACACATGACGATATGCAACAATATGATGCATGCTATGACATGGCAATATGAATGTGTTTTGGCCTAGTGCAAGCTAAAATAGAAAGGGATGAACTCATTTGAATCCAAGATTCAAACATTAGCTCATTAAATATGGCATTTATAGGGCATTTCCTTATTCTGCTTAAACAGCAAGGTAAACTTGTTTTGTCATGCATGAAACCATTACAGATGGATAGATTGAATTTTTCTGATAATTTTTCATATATAATTTATCTCATTTGGAGTTATGGTTGAATTTCTATGAATTTTTGAAGTTTGAACTATTTTCTGGAATTTCCTGAATAAAAATAATTCCAGAAAACAATTACTGCGTCAGCAATGCGTTAGGGTAATGTCAGCAAGTCAAAGGTGCCAGCCAGGTCAAACCTGACTGGTGGGGCCCCCTGGTCAGTGTCTCTGTGCACTAACCACGCTTAGTTAGCCTAGTTAACAGGCGGGGCCCACTAGTCAGCGACTATACTAATTAAACTAACCTATTTAGTTAGCACTAACAGGGTAATTAGCCGGGCGGGGCCCGCATGTCGTTGAGAGAGGGGGGAGTCAACACACGTCAGCAGGTCAACCTCGCCGGTCAGTGGGTCAAAGCCTGCCGGCGTTTAGCCGCCGGCGAGGCCAGACGCGGTGGCGCGCTGCGGAAAACGCCCACAGGGTACCATTTGGTGCGCGGAGAGCAGCTACGGGTAGCTGGGGACGAACCGCGGCGTTTGGTGGTGGTGGTTGGGCTCGGGGTGGCCGGAAACGTCGCCGGCGATGAGCCTTGCGGTCGCCGGAGTTGGGTAAAAACGGGCCCGAAGCTACGGGGCACGGCAGGGCATGCGGTGAGGTGCGTTGTGCCCCTAGGGATGCGGTGGAGTGGTTAGACTAGGTGGTGTGGCCGGTGTTGGGCCGGAGACACGTCGGTGATGAGCTCCACAGTGGCGGGTGCGGGTGAGCTTCGTGTGCTCGTTGTGGTGCACGAGAAGAGGAACGGAGAGGTTGGGAAGGTGCAGCAGCTCACGGCGATCACGAAGAGGTAGACGGCGCGGTCGGGGACGAGTCGATGCGGCGGCGATGCCGAAGGGGATCTCCGGCGAGGCTCGGTGAAGACGAGGTCAAAGAAGACGTTCCAGAGCATGTGAGCGCTCGGGGCTTGGCTGCTCGAAGGAGTTGACGACGGCGGAGAGGATGGACACGGTGGTGCATCACGGGGACGTCGGTGGATAGGGGTTTCACGGTGGCGCGAGCTCAGCAGCGTCGGCCATGGCGAAGGGGAGCGAAAGAGAGAGGCAGGGGGCGAGTGAACGTGTCCAGGGGGTCGAGGCGGCGACGTGGAGCCTGTCCAGGCCAGCAGGGCGGCGAGGGGAGGAAGCAGGACGGCAGCCAGCTGCGTGGCGCGTGCTGGTGCCGCCGTCGAGCACCTGCCTGCCTGCCTGGCCAAGCCAAGCTGCTTGTTGGCGCGGTGGCTGGGCTGGGCCGGCAGGTGGGCCTGGTGGGTGGTGCCAGGTGAGCTTCTTCTCCTTTTTTTTATTTTTGTTTCCTTTTCTATTTTTATGTAGCTTTAGGGCTTTATTTAAAATACCTAGGCACTTTCTAAAATCCTGAAAATATTTGTGGGCCCTGTTGGGATTATTCCTAACAGCAAACAATTATTTCCAGCATTATTTGAGCACTTAAATTATTTAATAGCATTTAAATGCCCAAAATCAATTATTTATGATTTAAATCAGTGACCTTTTGTTGACCTAGAAAAATGTGCACCTATTTTCCCAGAGGTTCCAACCCAAGGCAAAGAGGGTGAACATTTTAGAAGGGCATTTCAGGTTCATTGAAATTATTTTCAGTAAATCCTAGTTGATTTAAGGGGGGGTGCTGGGGGTTCTGCCTTCCCCATTTCAAGTTTCTGATGAAAGTAAACATGATGCACACTCTAATGCATGGACTAGCTAGGGTGTGACAACTCAACCCCACTCAATAGAATCTCGTCCCGAGATTTAGGATCCTCTAGAAAGAAGGTGGGGTACTCGAGTCGAAGACGATCCTCCCTTTCCCAAGTGGCTTCTTCCTCGAAATGGTGTGACCATTGAACCTTGAGAAACTTGATATTATGACGTCGAGTGGTACGCTCGGCTTGATCAAGGATACGAACGGGATATTCCCGATAAGAGAGGTTATCTTGTAAATCAAGCGTTGCGTGGTCCACTCCACGGATAGGATCCGCGAAGCAACGCCTGAGTTGCGAAACGTGGAAGACATCGTGAACTCTGGAAAGATGCGGGGGTAGTTCCAATTGGTAGGCAACTTCTCCTCGTTTGGCAAGAATGCGAAAGGGTCCAATGTAACGAGGAGCCAATTTGCCTTTGATACCGAAACGATGGGTTCCCTTTAACGGAGTAACCCGGAGGTAAGCCTTCTCGTCAACTTCAAAGGTCATAGGCTTATGTTTACGATCATATTGACTCTTTTGGCGAGATTGGGTTGTTTTCAATTTCTCATGAATAACGCGAACCTGCTCTTCTGCTTCCTGAATCATATCCGGGCCAAAGAGTTGTCTTTCCCCGGTTTCTGACCAGTTAAGAGGCGTTCGACATTTTCGTCCATAAAGAACTTCGAAAGGAGCTTTGCCCAAACTAGCTTGATAACTATTGTTATAAGCAAACTCTGCGAATGGAAGGCATTTCTCCCAACTCATTCCGAACGAGATAACAGAAGCTCGGAGCATATCTTCTAGAATTTGATTGACTCGCTCCACTTGACCACTTGATTGAGGATGGTAGGCGGTACTAAAGGAGAGACGAGTTCCCATAGCATTTTGGAAACTTTCCCAAAATTGAGAGGTGAAGAGACTCCCACGGTCTGAGTTAATTTCCAATGGGACACCATGAAGAGACACTATTCGGGAGATGTATAAGTCAGCTAGCTGGCTAGCGGTGATACTCTCACGAACAGGTAGAAAATGGGCTACTTTGGAAAGTCGGTCGATCACAACGAAGATGGCATTATTCCCTCTCTTGGTCCTGGGAAACCCAGTGATGAAATCCATACTGATTTTATCCCATTTCCATTCAGGAATAGCCAAAGGTTGAAGGGTGCCAGCAGGCCGTTGATGCTCTGCTTTAACACGACGACAAACGTCGCAATTAGCAATGTATTGAGCGATTTCTCTCTTCATCCTAGTCCACCAAAACCTCTGGCGTAGGTCTTGATACATTTTAGTACTACCGGGATGAATGGTGAGAGGGGATTCATGAGCTTCCTTAAGGATCAGTCGCCTCAGGTTTCGCACCTTTGGAACCACTAGGCGATTCCCAAAGTATACGACACCTTGATCATCAATGGAGAAACAATTCACGACTCCTTTCTTAACGTTTCTCTTGATACGGGAGATTCCCGGTTCTACCTTCTGTGCCTTGATGACCTGATCCGTAAGGGTAGGTTCCGCCACTAGGGTGGATAGGAATCCTCGAGGAACAATGTGAAGGTTTAGCTTATGAAATTCCTCATGGAGAAGTGGTTGACTTTGTTGTAACATCAGGTTGTTACAATAGGACTTACGGCTTAGCGCATCAGCCATGACATTGGCTTTGCCCGGGGTGTAAGTTATTCCTAAGTTGTAATCCAAGGTCAACTCGACCCAACGTCTTTGCCTGAGATTCAAATCTGGTTGGGTGAAGATATATTTCAAACTTTGGTGATCGGTGAAGATCTCGCAACGATTACCGAGAAGGTAATGTCGCCAGGTTTTAAGTGCATGGACTACAGCTGCAAGCTCTACATCATGTGTAGGATAATTCTCCTCATGTGGGTGTAATTGCCGTGAGGGGTAGGCAATTACGTGACGATCTTGGATGAGTATGCAACCTAGTCCTTGTCGCGAGGCGTCGCAATAGATAATAAAGTCCTTGGAGAAATCTGGTGGTACCAGTACGGGAGCAGATGTCAGGTGTCTTTTCAGTTCCTGAAAACTAAACTCGCACTGTGGAGTCCACTCAAATTTTTTATCTTTCTTGAGGAGTTCAGTTAGAGGTTTCGCAACCTTGGAGAAGTTCTCGACGAAGCGGCGGCAATAGCTCGCTAGGCCAAGGAAACTCCGAACTTGCTTGACCGTTTCAGGTGGAGTCCAATCAAGGACGTCTTGAACTCGCTCGGGATTGACAGCAATACCCTTACCAGAGATTACATGGCCTAGGTAGGTCACTTCTGGCAACCAAAATTCACACTTGGAGAATTTGGCATAAAGGCGATGCTCTCGAAGTTTCATCAATACCAGCCTTAGATGTTTGGCATGATCCTCTTCATTCTTGGAGTAGATGAGTATGTCATCGAGGTATACAGCGACAAATTTATCCAGGTACTCCATGAAGACTGAGTTCATTAACCGAGAAAAAGTAGCCGGGGCATTGGTTAAACCGAAGGACATGACAGTGTACTCGTATTGGCCGTAACGAGTAACAAAGGCCGTTTTGGGAATGTCCCCGTTTCTGATTTTGATTTGATGGTAACCCAACCTCAAATCCATCTTGGAGAAGACTGAGGATCCAGCGAGCTGATCATACAGATCGTTGATCCTGGGAAGCGGGTATTTGTTCTTGATGGTGACCAGGTTGACGGGTCGGTAATCCATGACCATTCGATCTGTTCCATCCTTCTTCTTGACGAAGAGGACGGGGCAAGCCCAAGGAGAGGAACTAGGACGGATGAACCCCTTGTTCAAGGACTCATCGAGTTGGTTCTTAAGCTCGGCTAGTTCTAAGGGTGCCATCTTGTAGGGTCTTCTAGAAATTGGAACGGTTCCTGGAACAAGGTCTATCACAAACTCGACATCCCTGTCGGGTGGAACACCTAGCAGTTCTTCTGGAAACACATCCGGAAAGTCTCGGACTACCGGAACATCCTCAAGGTCTGGAAGAGGGTTGGCATTTAGGGAATAAAGTTGGCGCTTGGCCACTCGGGTTAAGACATTAACCGTCTTGCCCGAGGGGTGAGTAAGTTGAATGGTTCTAGTGGCACAATCGATCTTAGCATAATGAGATGACATCCAGTCCATACCCAAGATGATGTTTATGTCAAAGGACTTGAGAGCTATTAAAGATGCAAGGAAGACAAGTCTATCGACAATAATTCCGTTCCCATGGCTTATTCTAGAAGTTTGCCATTTGGAACCCGGAGTTTGAATTACGATGGAAGTGGACATGTCACAGAATGTCTTGTTATGCAACCGAGCATAATTCTCGGATATGAATGAATGAGATGCTCCAGTATCAAAAAGAACAGATGCCGGATGGCAGTTAACAAGGAGCGTACCAAGGATGACGCTGGGATCCTCATGAGCCTCCTCGGCTGAGACATAGTTAACATGGCCACGGGCAGTGGTGGCCGGCTTGGCGTAGAAAGTCTTTCCCGCGGGCTTACCACGGCCAACGGACTTTCCAGCTTGATTGGGGTTGTTCTGGGGACACTCTCGACTATAGTGACCCGGCTCTCCACACTTGAAGCATGTTACCACATTGGGGCATGGAGCAGCATTAGCAGTGGGGCCACCATAGGGCTTGGGCGGTGCGAGTTGCTGGTTGGGACGAGGCGCCTCAAAGGATGGCCTCGGAATGAATCTGGGTGGCAGTGCCGTGCTTGGGATCCACACCCGGCGCTTCTGAGCTCCAGAGCCGGATGAAGAGCCAAAATCACGGGAGTGCTTGCGTGAAGCGTCATAATCAGTCTGGCCGGTCTCAGCACTGATAGCTTTATTGACCAACTTCTGAAAAGATGTGCACTCGTGCAGATGGAGATCGCGGCGAAGCTCAGGGCTAAGTCCCTTGCGGAACCTTGCCTGCTTCTTGGCGTCTGTGGAAACCTCTTCAGGAGCATAGCGTGCCAGGTTCCCAAATTCATGACTATATGCATCCACAGTCAGCCTTCCTTGGGTGAAGTTGCAGAACTCCTCCCTCTTACGATCCATGAGACCATCCGGAATGTGATGCTCGCGGAAAGCCTCACTTAATTCAGCCCAGGTAGTGATTTGACCGATCGGGCGCATAGCTTCGTAGTTTTCCCACCAATGGCTAGCGGGGCCTTCGAGATGATAGGCAGCATAGGTAACCTTGTCGGCTTCGGCTACGTTGGCAGAACGTAGCTTGTGGGTGATGCTGCGAAGCCAATCATCCGCGTCGAGGGGCTCGATGGAATGGTTAAACTTTGGTGGGTACAGCTTGATAAAGTCATTGATTGACACCAAGTCATTTCGTGGGTGGCGTGCAGTGTTCTGCTCAATCCGCTCTAGCAGGCGGTTGGTCTCACGCTTGTTTCTTTCCGCCTCCAGCATCACTTCGGCCAGAGAAGGCGGGTGAGGCAGATTTTCACCTATAGCTGCACTGGCTTCCCCCTGCTCCGGAACAGTAGGGTTGCCGCGGGTGTTGACCATCCTAGGAGAAAACAAGACAACGGTTTAGACAAGGATGGCTCAAACTTAACAAGGAAGTGCAGAATGTAATGGATAACACGGAATGCAGAGATGCTCATCTGTATGCCATGGTAATATAAAACTGCCATATATATACCAACGGTCATACACATCATACATAGTTTAGTACAAGCCCAGGCTACAGTACAACTATGAAGAAAGACGTTACATCTCATCAGAGGTAGTCCAAGCTCTTATACATTATTTGTCTACACCTCCGGAATCGATTACACGCAAAGTCATATTCCACAAGTCACACAGGACGATGGAGATACAACTACTACAATACTAGTGGTACTACTACTAACTCAGACAGCTCCGTAGTAGTCTTCATAGAAGTCACCTCCATAGCCTGGAAGTTCAACGTGATCATCCGGAAACAGACAGTCCTGAGGAGCCTGTGGACCATAGGGGCTAGAATGAGGTCTTGGACCAACAAACGGTGGCCTGCGGGGACCAAGGGGTGGGGTGATGCCTCCCACATCGCGCCAATCCACCATGTCTGGCAGAGCTAATCTCACAGGATACAGATCCCTTGTATCCATACATCCAGCTTGCACCGCAGGTGCAAACCGAGTCAATGTGGCCCAATGATCGGCACGAGTATTAAAAAGCTCCAGCCTCAAGGCCCGATTCTCTCGGTCCTTATCTTCGAGCATCTCAGCAGTGGTACGAGTTAATGAGTCCTCCTGAGTGGAGTCAGCATAGATAGCCTGAAGATACCCTTGCGCTCCCGGAAGTGAAGCTGGCATGTAACGGAAGTCAGTGTTCCGAAGCAGGCCAGTCCGGACTCGCAAGATGGTCATCATGGAGTAGGCAGCATCCTGCACAGCCATCTAAACGGTAACCCCGAGTCCATAGGAACAGTGAAGGGGCTCGGTAGATCCAGGATAGGAAGGAAATATCCTGACGGTGCAGAAATACTGGCTTTGATTAAAGTCGCGGAACTGCTCTTCGACAGTGTATTCGGGATACCAACGGTATCCTGTCTCGATCATGACCCGGACTAACATAGCAGTATGACCGGGCACGTCGAGGCACCTGGTCAGGCGAACCACTTGGTTTTGAGGACGGTTGGCCATCTGAAAGCACAACCACAAGAAGAAGACATCAGAATTCCTAGGGAAAATTGGACAGCATAACGGCTGTAAATGCTCAGAAAAAGATTTGAGACATCCACAACAGTTCACAATACCGCTCAACAGCATCATATCAAGGTTCTGATTCAAATAGCAACATACTAAAATAGTAGAAATTGGACTGGGACTCATAGCAATAATCCTATAAGCTACTACGGATTAGTAACACGTGAACCTGATAGAAGAAGAGAGCCTAGTCCTTAACCCACGTTGAATGAGAAGAGAATGACTCAGATCAGAGGCATAGGGTAAAGGAGTAAAAGAACCTTACGTTCCCTTCCACAATCAATTCCCTTACATATAACTAAAGCATTTCTAGACTCGACATCGACCAGTTTGGCTCAACGAACCTACAGGCAGTCCGGCTCTGATGCCAACTCTGTCAGGACCCCGATTCCAAGCCACATCGATCTAGCCGGTAACACCTCATATCACTTTGCGGCCTCACGCACGGTATCCCACGGGTGTCGCCTTACCATGGCCCGGGACCGTTTGCGCCTTTTGGCTCACGTATATGACAATGTCGCTAGCATCCATATGACCGAGAACCCGGGCCGACATGGCTAGTCGTGAACCCAAAGTGGCACAGACCTATGGAGACAGGCATACATGAATCACATCGAACATGTCAGTCATCAACGAGTGATTCCGGGCTGTAGCACTGGGCTAACAGGACTCCGGGGATCCCGGGCTGTAGCAGGCTAGGCAGGACTCCGGAAGTCACCGTGTGACATTTCCTTGAAGGGACAGACATAGGGATGAAGTGAAACACATGCCGGCCAGTCAAGTGTCCTGAACCGTAGTGCTGGGCTAGCAGGACTCCGGTGAACCGGGCTGTAGCGGACTACTATGGCTCGAGGAACACTAGACTACATTTCCCCATAAGAAAGGCTGCGAAGGATAAACAACTAGACTGTCGGATCCCACTCATACCAAGCATTTCAATCATACACACAATATGCCCGATATGAGTACATACAACATGGCATCACAACAAAACTCTACAACTCAAGTACTTTATTTAAAGGCTCCAGAGAGCCATACATAACATGTTCATACAGATAGGGGTCACATGACCCGACACTCAAGTCATTCAAGCATACAAGTACGTGCGGAAGCAACTAGTCTGAGTACAGACTCTAAAAAGAAAGAAGGCTTCTCAAAGCCTGTCTATCTACATAGGGCCCTCCATGGCCGGGATCACCACCTAGGTGGCTAGTCACTCGTCGACGTCAAGATCTACATAAAACCCATCGGAGGGGGCAGTGTTGTCGTCTGAAAACAATAATAAACAAACATGAGTACAAAGGTACTCAGCAAGTCTTACATTAGAACCTACTATACATGCTCATTCTCAAGAAGGTGGTGGGGTTATGCAGCAAGCCAGCTCTGACCCGTGGCTAAGTTATCCTACGAAACCTCTTTAGTAAAAATAGTTTTCGCACACGAGTCCACTACTCACCAACACAATACTCCACCGGGGATCCTCCCTCGTCATCCTGCGAGAGGGCCATCCTCGGTACTCACACTTATATTGAGTCTTTTAGTAGTATCTATTAACTTGTATATGAACTGTATAGGCAACCAAGTAGTCCTTTACCGCGGACGCGGCTATCTGAGTAGTTTTATACCCTGCAGGGGGGTACTTCGTCATACACGCTTTCACCGCTTACCGTCGTCTACACGACATGTACTTGGCAACCTTCAAGCGGAAGCCCAGCGAGGGTGTCCGCCATGGCCTACCTAAACACCTAAGTCTCTAGTCCAGGTTTATCACCTATCCAGGTTCCATCCGCAGGGAGTCCGGCCGAGGTTTCCACTTACGGCCCCGAACGATGTGAACAGGGTTCCTGAGACACCAAACGGGTGACTCGGTACACCATGCCACGGTGTATCTACCGCAACATAGCCCACCCCTAGGGTCAGCGCTACGCACGGCCGCCAACACATATCCTACAAACACCAGAAACTAATGGCAACTCCTGGACAGAGTACTAGGGTGGCTAAGAAGCCAAGAGGGTCCATTTGTTTCGGGCCCAATGTACGGTAGTAGCTGCATCTTAAATCACACATACAGATCTCAGTTCTTATGGACGGCCTCAATGAAACAACCCACCATGTACTCCTACATGGCCTCTCATCGATACCTTTACCAAACATGTTCAACACATCCCACATATTACTGACATAAGAATTTCACTCTAGCCCATCACCTAGATGAACCAGACCTGACACAACTCTAAGCATAGCAGGCATAGCAAGGTAGGAATCACAAAACATGGCTCAATCAACTCCTACACATGCTAGTGGGTTTCATCTAGTTACTGTGGCAATGACAGGTCATGCAGAGGATAGGGGTTCAACTACCGTAGCACACAGCAGTTTGAATCGTGTTGTCTTAATGCAGTAAACAAGAGCAGGAGCGAGAACATGGGTTGTATCGGAATGATCAATGGTTGATTGCCTGATGGAGTGGTAACGGGATACTGCCCTTCAGTTGGATACTCGTGAATATCCTCGGAGGCAGAACCTACCACGAAGAACACAACCGAGCACAATCAACACATGACGATATGCAACAATATGATGCATGCTATGACATGGCAATATGAATGTGTTTTGGCCTAGTGCAAGCTAAAATAGAAAGGGATGAACTCATTTGAATCCAAGATTCAAATATTAGCTCATTAAATATGGCATTTATAGGGCATTTCCTTATTCTGATTAAACAGCAAGGTAAACTTGTTTTGTCATGCATGAAACCATTACAGATGGATAGATTGAATTTTTCTGATAATTTTTCATATATAATTTATCTCATTTGGAGTTATGGTTGAATTTCTATGAATTTTTGAATTTTGAACTATTTTCTGGAATTTCCTGAATAAAAATAATTCCAGAAAACAATTACTGCGTCAGCAATAAGTCAGGGTGACGTCAGCAAGTCAAAGGCGCCAGCCAGGTCAAACCTGACTGGTGGGGCCCCCTGGTCAGTGTCTCTGTGCACTAACCATGCTTAGTTAGCCTAGTTAACAGGCGGGGCCCACTAGTCAGTGACTATACTAATTAAACTAACCTATTTAGTTAGCACTAACAGGGTAATTAGCTGGGCGGGGCCCGCATGTCGGTGAGAGAGGGGGGGAAGTCAACCCACGTCAGCAGGTCAACCTCGCCGGTCAGTGGGTCAAAGCCTGCCGGCGTTTACCGCCGGCGAGGCCAGACGCGGTGGCGCGCTGCGGAAAACGCCCACAGGGTACCATTTGGTGCGCGGAGAGCAGCTACGGGTAGCTGGGGATGAACCGCGGCGTTTGGTGGTGGTGGTTGGGCTCGGGGTGGCCGGAAACGTCGCCGGCGATGAGCCTTGCGGTTGCCGGAGTCGGGTAAAAACGGGCCCGAAGCTACGGGGCACGGCAGGGCGTGTGGTGAGGTGCGTTGTGCCCCTAGGGATGCGGTGGAGTGGTTAGACTAGGTGGCGTGGCCGGTGTTGGGCCGGAGACACGTCGGCGATGAGCTCCACGGTGGCGGGTGCGGGTGAGCTTCGTGTGCTCGTTTTGGTGCACAAGAAGAGGAACGGAGAGGTTGGGGAGGTGCAGCAGCTCACGACGATCACGAAGAGGTAGACGGCGCGGTCGGGGACGAGTCGATGCGGCGGCGACGCCGAAGGGGATCTCTGGCGAGGCTCGGTGAAGACGAGGTCGAAGAAGACGTTGCAGAGCGTGTGAGCGCTCCGGGCTTGGCTGCTCGAAGGAGTTGACGACGGCGGAGAGGATGGACACGGTGGTGCATCACGGGGACGTCGGTGGACAGGGGTTTCACGGTGGCGCGAGCTCAGCAGCGTCGGCCATGGCAGAGGGGAGCGAAAGAGAGAGGCAGGGGGCGAGTGAACGTGTCCAGGGGGTCGAGGCGGCGACGTGGAGCCTGTCCAGGCCAGCAGGGCGGTGAGGGGAGGAAGCAGGACGGCAGCCAGCTGCATGGCGTGTGCTGGTGCCGCCGTCGAGCACCTGCCTGCCTGCCTGGCCAAGCCAAGCTGCTCGCTGGCGCGGTGGCTGGGCTGGGCCGGCAGGTGGGCCTGGTGGGTGGCGCCAGGTGAGCTTCTTCTCCTTTTTTTTGATTTTTGTTTCCTTTTCTATTTTTCTGTAGCTTTAGGGCTTTATTTAAAATACCCAGGCACTTTCTAAAATCCTGAAAATATTTGTGGGCCCTGTTGGGATTATTCCTAACAGCAAACAATTATTTCCAGCATTATTTGAGCACTTAAATTATTTAATAGCATTTAAATGCCCAAAATCAATTATTTATGATTTAAATCAGTGACCTTCTGTTGACCTAGAAAAATGTGCACCTATTTTCCCAGAGGTTCCAACCCAAGGCAAAGAGGGCGAACATTTTAGAAGGGCGTTTCAGGTTCATTGAAATTATTTTCAGTAAACCCTAGTTGACTTAAGGGGGGTGCTGGCGGTTCTGCCTTCCCCATTTCAAGTTTCTGATGAAAGTAAACATGATGCACACTCTAATGCATGGACTAGCTAGGGTGTGACAATAGTTATTAGCTAGATGGCTTCGTCACTCACTTTGGATCTGAATACAAAGTTCTCCTCGATTCTCTTTGAGATCTATTTGATGTAATTCTTTTTGCGGTGTGTTTGTCGAGATCCGATGAATTGTGGGTTTATGATCAAGATTATCTATGAACAATATTTGATTCTTCTCTGAATTCTTTTATGCATGATTTAATATCTTTGCAAGTCTCTTCGAATTATCAGTTTGGTTTGGCCTACTAGATTGATCTTTCTTGCAATGGGAGAAGTGCTTAGCTTTGGGTTCAATCTTGCGGTGTCCTTTCCTAGTGACAACAGGGGCAGGAAGACAGAGGATAAAAAGATGGGGTTTATATCATATTTCTTGACTTTATCCATCTACATCATGTCATCTTGCCTAATGCGTTACTCTGTTCTTATGAACTTAATACTCTAGATGTATGCTAGATAGCGGTCGATGTGTGGAGTAATAGTAGTAGATGCAGAATCGTTTCGGTCTACTTGTCGCGTATGTGATGCCTATATATATGATCATGCCTAGATATTCTCATAAGTATTCGCTTTTCTATCAATTGGTCGACAGTAACTTGTTCACCCACCGTAGAATTTTCTATCTTGAGAGAAGCCACTAGTGAAACCTATGGCCCCCTGGTCTATCTTCCATCATATTATTTCCATATCAATGTCCTATTTCTATTACCGTTTATTTTGCAATCTTTATTTTCCAATCTATATCATAAAAGTACCAAAAATATTTATCTTATTATCTCTATCAGATCTCACTTTCGTAACTGACCGTGAAGGGATTGACAACCCCTTTATCACGTTGGTTGCGAGGTTCTTGTTTGTTTGTGCAGGTACTAGGTGACTTGTGTGTTACCTCCTACTGGATTGATACATTCGTTCTCAAAAACTGAGGGAAATACTTACGCTACTGTGCTGCATCACCCTTTCATCTTCAAGGGAAAACCAACGCATGCTCAAGAGGTAGCAAGAAGGATTTCTGGCACCGTTGCCGGGGAGGTTGCATCAAGTCAAGTCAAGATTTGATCTCCCGTCAACAAGCCATTTCTGGCGCCATTGCCGGGGGGATCTATGCACAAGTCAAGATATACCAATTACCCATCACAAACTCTTATCCCTCACATTACATTATTTGCCATTTGCCTCTCGCTTTCCTCTCCCCCACTTCTAAAACGATTTTCGAAAACCTTTGCCTTTTCTTTTCCTTCTTCCCATATGTATCTTTGTTTGTATTTCCATGTGCCTTCTACTTGCTTGCATATGTGCTTGCTTAAAATCTATTGATATGGATCCACTTAAAGTGTTCTACTTGGATCATCTTTGATCCTTATGCGCTCGTGCTGAAACCCCAACTAGCCTAGTTGATGGGAAATATTTAGTTGAGCATGCTCATTCTGTGCGTCATCGTTTGTCTGAAAAAGGGAGACTCTTATGGGATCAAATAAACAGATTGCTGTGTTATGCTTGGAATCTTTGTGAAATCTATGATTTTACTTGTTGCTCTAAGAACCCTAAAAAACACCTCCCCTACCTATGTGAGTTTAATAATAATTAAATATTATCTTCTTATGCAAAGGGTGTTTATAGTTACTACAATATCGAACAAATTGAAGAATTTTTTGCTTTTAAGGGTGCCTATGAAGTTGCTTCTTTGATTGAAAGGTATGATATTACTCTCTACGAATCTGAAAATTTTGACATACTTAAATATTGCTATGCAAACTATGCTCATAATGTCTATGTCAAAGAATTTATTGAAAGAATGACCATTACTTTGGAAGAAAATAATGATATGCATGAATCTATAGATAATTATGATTCCGATGATTTGATTGAAATATCCCTTGATGAACATGATCCTTGCTATTCTTGTGGCCATGATGCTAATATTTATGAAGATGAATTTGATATAGTTCCTTATGTTAAACATGAGATCTTTGCTATTGCACCGATACTTGATAGTTCCTTCGATGAAAAGCAAGATTGCAATGATGTTATTATAAATTCTCTTAATGTCAATTGTGTTAATGATATGAAAAACCTCAAGCTTTGGGATGCTAGTTTTGCTATGAAAACTATTTGTTGTAATGATCATGATTGGGGTGATTCTTCTTTTGATCATGAAAATTTATTTAAGCCCCATGACGAATATGTGATTGAAATAATGTTTGCAATAATATTGAAAGTGGGTTTGGAAGAGTGTCAACTTTAGATCAAACATATTTTGAGAATGTTCAATCTTATGAAGTTTTTGATAAAATTGGGTTTGGAGAGGTCATGACTTTAGTTAATGTTAATCCCACTATTTTGGAAGAGTGTCAAATTTGCATGCATGTGGATCGTGTTGAAAATATTTTATATGATAGCTATTTTGTTGAATTTGCTTATGATCCCACATGTAATTATTATGAGAGAGGAAAATATGGTTGTAGAAATTTTCATGTTACTAAATTACCTCTCGTTATGTTGAGATTGCTATTGTTTCTTTCCGCTTCCTTGCATATGCTAGTTTTTGCTTGCTATGATAATTTGTTTGCCTATAAGATGCCTATGCATAGGAAGTATGTTAGACTTAGATGTGTTTGTCATGTGTTTCATGATGCTCTCTTTGTGCTTCAATTCTTGTCTTTCATGTGAGCATCCTTGAAATTATCAATGCCTAGCTAGGGGCGTTAAACGATAGCGCTTGTTGGGAGGCAACCCAATTTTATTTTTGTTTCTTGTTTTTTGTTCCTGCTTAGTAATAAATAATTCATATAGCTTCTGTTTAGATGTGCTTTCATGATTTTAGTTAGTGTTTGTTCCAAGTAGAACCTTTGGGAAGACTTGGGGGAAGTCTTTGCGATCTTGCTGTAAAAAACAGAAACTTTAGCGCTCACGATATTTGCTGTCATTTTTACTGGGAGTGCGATTAGGTTGCTTATTTTTAAATATAATTAATATCCAAATTCTTCACGTCCACCAATTTATTTTAGAATTTAAGGGGTTACAGAAGTATTCAAAACCTACAGATTACTACAGACTGTTCTGTTTTTGATAGGTTCTGTTTTTCGTGTGTTGTTTACTTATTTTGATGAATATATGGCTAGTATCGGGGGGTATGAACCATAGAGAAGTTGGAATAAAGTAGGTTTAACACAAATATAAATAAAGAATGAGTTCATTATAGTACCTTGAAGTGGTGGTTTTTTTTCTTATACTTACGGAGCTCATGAGATTTTCTGTTGAAGTTTTGTGTTGTGAAGTTTTCATGTTTTGGGTAAAGATTTGATGGATTTTGGAATAAAGAGTGGCAAGAGCCTAAGCTTGGGGATGCCCAAGTCACCCCAAGGTAAAAATTAAGGACAACCAAAAGCCTAAGATTGGGGATGCCCCGGAAGGCAACCCCTCTTTCGTCTTCGTCTATCGGTAACTTTACTTGAGGCTATGTTTTTATTCACCACATGATATGTGTTTTGCTTGGAGCATCTTGTATGATTTGAGTCTTTTCTATTTAGGTTACCACAATAATCCTTGCTGTACACACCTTTTGGGAGAGACACACATGAATCGGAATTTATTAGAATACTCTATGTGCTTCACTTATATCTTTTGAGCTAGATAATTTTGCTCCAGTGCTTCACTTATATCTTTTTAGAGCATGGTGGTGGTTTTATTTTATAGAAACTATTGATCTCTCATGCTTCACTTATATTATTTGGAGAGTCTTATAGAACAGCATGGTAATTTTGTTTGCTATAAAATTAGTCCTAATATGATAGATATCCAAGATGGGTATAATAAAAACTATCATAAAAAGTGCATTAAATACTATGAGAAGTTTGATACTTGATGATTGTTTTGAAATATAAAGATGGTGATATTAGAGTCATGCTAGTTGATTAGTTGTGAATTTGAGAAATACTTGTGTTAAAGTTTGTGATTCCCGTAGCATGCACGTATGGTGAACCGTTATGTGATGAAGTCAGAGCATGATTTATTTATTGATTGTCTTCCTTATGAGTGGCGGTTGGGGACAAGCGATGGTCTTTTCCTACCAATATATCCCCCAAGGAGCATGCGCGTAGTACTTTGTTTTGATAACTAATAGATTTTTGCAATATGTATGTGAGTTCTTTATGACTAATGTTGAGTCCATGGATTATACGCACTCTCACCCTTCCATCATTGCTAGCCTCTCTAGTACCGCACAACTTTCGTCGGTACCATACACCCACCTTATACCTTCCTCAAAACAGCCACCATACCTACCTATTATGGTATTTCCATAGCCATTCCGAGATATATTGCCATGCAACTTACCACCGTTCCGTTTATTATGACATGCTTCATCATTGTCATATTGCTTTGCATGATCATGTAGTTGACATGGTATTTGTGGCAAAGCCACATTCATAATTCTTTCATACATGTCACTCTTGATTCATTGCACATCCCGGTACACCGCCAGAGGCATTCACATAGAGTCATATTTTGTCCTAGTATCGAGTTGTAATTTTTGAGTTGTAAGTAAATAAAAGTGTGATGATCATCATTATTAGAGCATTGTCCCAAGTAAGGAAAGGATGATGGAGACTATGATTCCCCCACAAGTCGGGATGAGACTCTAGACAAAAAAAAGAGAAAGGCCATAGAAAAAGAGAAGGCCCAAAAATTAGAGAAAAAGACAGAAGGAACAATGCTACTATCCTTTTACCACACTTGTGCTTCAAAGTAGCACCGTGATCTTCATGATAGAGAGTCTCCTATGTTGTCACTTTCATATAGTAGTGGGAATTTTACATTATAGAACTTGGCTTGTATATTCCAATGATGGGCTTCCTCAAAATGCCCTAGGTCTTCGTGAGCAAGCAAGTTGGATGCACACCCACTTAGTTCTTTTGTTGAGGTTTCATACACTTATAGCTCTAGTGTATCCGTTGCATGGCAATCCCTACTCACTCACATTGATATCTGTTGATGGGCATCTCCATAGCCCGTTGATAGGCCTAGTAGATGTGAGACAATCTTATCCTTTTATCTTCTCCACAACCACCATTCTATTCCACCTATAGTGCTATGTCCATGGCTCGTGCTCATGTATTGCGTGAAGATTGAAAAAGTTTGAGAACACCAAAAGTATGAAACAATTGCTTGGCTTGTCATCGGGGTTGTGCATGATTTAAATACTTTGTGTGGTGAAGATAGAGCATAGCCAGACTATATGATTTTGTAGGGATAACTTTCTTTGGCCATGTTATTTTGAGAAGATATGATTGCTTTGTTAGTATGCTTGAAGTATTATTATTTTTATGCCAATATTAAGCTTTTTTCTTGAATCTTTCGGATCTGAACATTCATGCCACAATAAAGAAAATTACATTGAGAATTATGCTAGGTAGCATTCCAGATCAAAAATTCTGTTTTTATCATTTACCTACTCGAGGATGAGCAGGAATTAAGCTTGGGGATGCTTGATACGTCTCCAACGTATCTATAATTTTTGATTGTTCCATGCTATTATATTATCTATTTTGGATGTTTAATGGGATTTAAATTACCTTTTTATATTATTTTTGGGACTAACCTACTAACCAAAGGCCCAGTGCAAATTGCCATTTTTTTTGCCTATTTCAGTGTTTCACAGAAAAGGGATATCAAACGGAATCCAAACGGAATGAAACCTTCGGGAGAGTTATTTTTGGGACAAACATGATCCGGGAGACTTGGAGTGGACGTCAAGAAAGAAGCGCGGAGGCCACGAGGCAGGAGGGCACGCCCAGGGGGTAGGAGTGATGACCCACAAGTATAGGGGATCTATCGTAGTCCTTTCGATAAGTAAGAGTGTCGAACCCAACGAGCAGCAGAAGGAAATGATAAGTGGTTTTCAGCAAGGTATTCTCTGCAAGTACGGAAATAAGTGGTAACAGATAGTTTTGTGATAGGATAAATTGTAACGAGCAACAAGTAACAAAAGTAAATAAAGTGCAGCAAGGTGGCCCAATCCTTTTTGTAGCAAAGGACAAGCCGGAACAAACTCTTATAATAGGAAAAGCGCTCCCGAGGACACATGGGAATATCGTCAAGCTAGTTTTCATCACGTTCATATGATTCGTGTTCGATACTTTGATAATTTGATATGTGGCTGGACCGGTGCTTGGGTGCTGTTCTTACTTGAACAAGCATCCCACTTATGATTAACCTCTATTGCAAGCATCCGCAACTACAACAAAAGTATTAAGGTAAACCTAACCATAGCATGAAACATATGGATCCAAATCAGCCCCTTACGAAGCAACGCATAAACTAGGGTTTAAGATTCTGTCACTCTAGCAACCCATCATAAACTTATTACTTCCCAATGCCTTCCTCTAGGCCCAAATAATGGTGAAGTGTTATGTAGTCGACGTTCACATAACACCACTAGAGGCTAGACAACATACATCTTATCAAAATATCAAACGAATACCAAATTCACATGACTACTAATAGCAAGACTTCTCCCTTGTCCTCAAGAACAAACATAATTACTCACAAAGCATATTCATGTTCATAATCAGAGGGGTAATAATATGCATATAGGATCTGAACATATGATCTTCCACCAATTAAACCAACTAGCATCAACTACAAGGAGTAATCAACACTACTAGGAAAAAGGCTATAGATAGGATTGATACTAATGGCGCACCATGGAAGCAGTGCACCACTACTATATACTAATGGCGGACCGGTTGGTAATGCGCCATTAGTGTGGAAGACACTAATGGCACACCAGAAACAGGGTGCGCCACTAGTATTAAATTATTATTTTCCATTTTTCCATACATACTAATGGCGCATCAGGTCGAAGTGCGCCATTACTAGTTCTAAGTAGTAATGGCGCACCAAGCAGATAGTGCGCCATTACTGTAAAAAAATATTCTTTTTTTTGCAAAACTACTAATGGCGCATCGCTTCACAGTGCGCCATTACTAGTTTAAACTAGTAATGGCGCACTATTACCTGGTGCGCCATTAGTATATATATTTATTTATCTTTACTTTTTTGCAAAACTACTAATGGCGCACCACCTGCAGGTGCGCCATTAGTAACCAGGGTTACTAATGGCGCATTTGCTGGTGGTGCGCCATTAGTAACCTGGGACCCCAACAAGATATTTTGGACAGCCCCACACCTACCCACTCACTTTCCCCACTTCATTCCCTCCACCTCCTTCTCCAAGCTTTCGGCCATCTCCTCCTCCTCACCTCATTTCCACCATAGATTCATCAAAATTAAATGGTGAAATTACCTTTTTTGATAGGTAAGTAAGGGGAAAGCTATCTTCATGATGTAGATCTACTTTTTTTCTCCCTAGCTCGCTCCAACAACGTGCACATGCACTTTTGTGGCCTAGCTAGATCTATGTATGTTTGTGGTGTTGCATGTGTTTGTGGTGTTGCATATATGTTTGTGTCTGAAGGTACCGGTATTTGAAATGCGATAGTTGCCAATATTTTGCTGGAATGTTTTGATTCATTTCCGTTTCGGCGAGAATTTTGGCACTATGCATTCTTTTTGGTCCTATTTTTAGGGAAGGTCATGCCAAATTTTTTCTTGGTTCTAAAATATCGTTTTGCTCTACCCTGCAGGCGACCATGGTCCGCACGATGACTGAAGGCATCGTGAATAGGTTTTTGAGCTCTGCGAAGGCCGAGATGCTTCAAAAGAACGAGACGGAGATAAGATGTCCGTGTCGAAGATGCAAGCTGAAGAGCCTTATTGCGGACCCGGATTCCGGCAGGTGCGGGACCACCTGCTCTTGCGTGGTTTCATGGATGGCTATCGGTGGCAAGGTGATGAAGATGACTATGAAGTCATCCATGGGGGCCGGGCAAGAAATGAGGAAGGGCAACAAGACAAGTACCACCGCGGCGAGGGCGGGCGAGAAGACGAAGAATCTCCAGGACATGATCACGACGGTGATGCTGTACACAGTCATCATGTAGAAGATGTCGTACATGATGATGAGGAAGATCAAGACGAAGGGCATGATCATGAAGATGAAGATGCCGGAGCAGACGACGATGGAGGCTGGGTGTAGGACCCTCATATTCAAGAGCTGCTTCTCAAGCAGATGGATAACGCAAGAGCTGCCGCCCGAGAGAAAGCCAAGCTGGATCAACTGGAGATAGACGCGGTTACTCCATTGTATGAAGTATGCAGGCCCGAGGATACCCGCCTGAAAGTAACGCTCATGGCTTTGTAGATGAAGGTAAAACACAAAATGACCGACGCATGCTTCGACGAGAACATGTCATTTTGGCACGAACGTCTTCCCAAGGGGAACAAGTGCCCGACCAGTTTCGAGGAGGCGAAGAAAATCGTGTGTCCTCTGGATTTACCGCACGTGAAATACCATGTGTGCATGAACAATTGTATCATTTATCGGGATGAGCACGCGGAGTCTACCATATGTCCGGTGTGCAGCGTCACTCGATACAAGAAGAGGAAGAAAGCTCCTCGAAAATTGGTGTGGTACTTTCCGATCACTCCTCGTCTGCAGCGGTATTTCGCGGACCCTAAGGTAGCAAAGCTCCTGCGTTGGCACGCGGATAGGGAGGAGAAGAAGCGGGAAGATGACGGAAATGATCCGGAGATAAATAAAAAAGACAAGATGCTGAGTCACCCTAAGGATGCGAGCCAGTGGCAAGCGTTGAACTTCGAATACCCAGAATTTGGGAAGGATCCAAGGAACATCGTGCTGGGCCCGAGCACCGATGGAGTCAATCCGTTTGGCAGCCAGAGAAGCACACATAGCACCTGGCATGTGTTTGTGTGGATGTACAACCTTCCCCCCTGGTTGTGCATGAAGAGGAAGTACATTCACATGAGTATGCTAACTGAAGGGCTGAAACAACCAGGGAACGACATCAATCTGTATCTGGGGCTGCTGAAGGAGTAGCTAGACACGCTGTGGAAAACGCCAACCAATACGTGGGACGCCCAGAGAAAGAATATTTCCCTATGAGAGCCGCACTGCTCACGACGGTGCACGACTATCTCGGTTATGGATATCTCGTGGGGCAGGTAGTCCACGGATTTTCTGGATGCGTAAGGTGCATGGATAACACAACGTATCGCCAGCTAGATAGAAATCATGGGTCTTCAAAAACCATGTTCATGGGACATCGAAGGTGGCTTCGCGACGATGACCCGTGGAGGAAATGCAAGGATCTGTTCGATGGTGAAACCGAACCCCGAAATTGCCCGTGTACGAGGAGCGGCAAGGAAATAGACGAGCTGTTGAAAAATTGGAAAGACTGCCCACTGCCGGGAAAGAAGCAAAAGGCGCCAGAGCCAGGAAAGAAGTGAAAGGCGCCAGAGCCGCTGCTAAAGGTATGGAAAATGAGGTCTGTTTTCTGGGACTTGCCGTACTAGAAGATCCACCGTGTGCCTCACAGCCTTGATGTCATGCATATCACGAAGAACGTGTGCGAGAGTCTACTTGGTACCCTGCTCAACATGCCAGAGAGGACCAAAGATGGGCCGAAAGCAAGGGCAGACTTGAAATCAATGGGCATCAGGACTGAGCTTCACGCTAATGATGATGATGATGATGATGATGAGGTGAAGCAGGACACAGAAAGTCGTCGCAAAGGCAAAAAGGCCAAGAAGACCGGAAATAACTACCCTCCCGCGTGCTTCACTCTAAGTCAGGAGGAGATCGAGCAGTTTTTCACCTGCCTCCTAGGAGTAAAACTTCCTTACGGTTACGCGGGGAAGATAAGCAGATACCTAGACCCAGCGAAGCAGAAGTTCAGCGGGATGAAGTCTCATGACTGTCACGTGCTGATGACACAGATACTTCCAGTTGCAATCCGTGGGATCATGGACGCGCACGTCCGTGAAATGCTATTTGGCCTATGCAACTTTTTCGACGTCATCTCTCGGAAGTCGATTGGCGTGAGGCAACTCAGAAGGCTACAGGAAGAGATCGTGGTGATACTATGCGATCTTGAGATGTACTTCTCGCCCGCATTCTTCGACGTTATGGTGCATCTGTTGGTCCATATCATGGAGGATATCATCCAACTCGGGCCGATGTTCCTGCACAGCATGATGCCGTTCGAAAGTATGAATGGTGTCATCAAAGGATACGTTCGCAACATGTCACGTCCAGAGGGAAGTATAGCCAGGGGCTTTCTGACCGAAGAGTGCATCTCCTACTGCACGAATTATCTAGGCATCGAGAACCTCGTTGGTCTGCCTGTCAACAGGCACCTCGTCAGGCTCGCTGGATGGGGTCACCCTAATGGTCGCCGCGAAATGCATGTCGACTTCGAGGGTCGACTCGCCAACTTTGAAAGAGCAAACCTAGTTGCGCTACAACACATAGACGTGGTCGATCCTTGGGTGGTAGAGCACAAAACCTTTATTGAGAAGATGTACAATGACCGAGGCCAACAGAGGATGGACAGAGATATACTCAAAGAGCACAACTCATGTTTCACGCGTTGGTTCAAGAAGAAGCTTTTGTCATTCCCTTTACATGAAGATTCTTCCACGGAAGAACAACTCATATTCGCCTTGTCACAGGGCGCCGAGCACAACCTGATGACCTATGAGGCGTACGATATCAACGGCTACACATTCTACACCGAGGACAAGGACATGAAGAGCGATGGTTATCAGAACTCCAGGGTAACGATGGAATCCTACACCGGTAACGACAAGGACGGATACTACGGAAGGATCGAGGAGATCTGGGAGCTGAGCTACGCTGGATAGAAGGTCCCGATGTTCTGTGTCAGATGGGCCAAGAGCGTCCTAAAAGAAGACCGGTATTTCACCACCATGGTTATACCCGAAGCCAAATCCAAGACCGCGGGCGCAAACGTCACCGCGAAAAATGAGCCATGGGTACTGGCTTCCCAAGTGGACCAATGCTTCTTCATTACCGACCCGTCAAAGCCCAGTCGTGTTGTCATGAGGAGAGGCAAAAGGAATATCATCGGAATGGATGGAGTAGCCAATGAGCAAGACTTCGACAAGTACGGCGACCCGAAGATCGAACATGACGACGACGATGAAGTAGCAGCACACACCACAAGAAGAAGCGGGACCACCCTACCTAAAGGACGTCCGTTCCACAAAAGAACTCCATTTGCGAAAAAGAAGGGCAAGAAGATTGTGAACAGATAGCTAGCTAAGATCGATTGTATTTAAATCGTAGTCTTCATTTCTCGATTGTATTTCATGGGCACTTTTTGATATCATGAATATTTTTAAATTTATTGGGCACTTTTTGAATTCATGAGGACACTTGATCTCGATCCCCCTCCATCTCGATCTCGATTCCCCCTCCATCTCGATCTCGATCCCCCTCCATCTCGATCCCACCCGCACCCTCCCCGGCTAGCTCCACCGCCGCCGACGACCCACCGCAACCCTCCCCCGCTCCACCGCCGCCAACGGGCAACCCCCGCACCCTCCCCCGCTCTACCGCCGCCGCCGATGATATTTTCAAGTAACAAATTTGAACGTATTTTTAAAAAAATTATTACTGTTTTTACAAAAAAAATATTATTGTTATGATTTAAACAAGTTTGAACATATTTAAACACAAATAAATATCAAACTAGCATTTAAAATGCATAAAAAATATTGGGGAGCCTGGGAATCGAACCCAGGACCTCCTGGTGTGTGTGTTCCGTGCTGACCAGTTGAGCTAGTGGGTGGGTTCTGTTGTAGATAGGGTTAGGCTGTAGATATGGTTAGTGGGCTAGATTAAAACAAAATTCTAATGGCGCATCGAGGGGAGGTGCGCCATTAGAATAGTCATACTTATGGCGCACGGCTGGGTGGTGCGCCATTAGAACCCTCCCCCTAGCTATCCTCCCTCTCCCTCGCCAGATCCCCTTCGACCCTCTCTCCCTCGCCACCAGATCCACCCACGCGCTGCGCCGACCCACGACGCCGCCGCCCCGACCCTCACCGGACTCCACCCCCGCCGCCCCCGCGCCCCCGCGCCCCCACCCCCGCCGCCCCGACCCTCGCCGGACTCCTCCTCGCCGTCTACGCCTTCTTCCACCTCCGGCCACCGCGGCCTCACCGTCTGTGGAGGTATCTGCTCGCCGGACGCGCTCCTCGACAGCGGCGCGAGCCTCCCCGCGCGGCTGCTGCTCATCGACGACGGTTAGTCTCTGTCCCTCCCTCCCTCTCTTCCTCGCTCATCCCCATGCCCCCACGGTGGAGCGACCTAGGGTTAGGAGCAGGAGCTCGCCGCCGCCGCCCCGTCGTGCCGCTGCTGCTGCTTCTTGCGGCCGCCTTTCCCGCGCGCTCGTGCGCAGAAGCCGGGCCCCACGTGCTCGTGCGTCGCCGCCGCCGCCGTCACGCGGCTGCTGCTTCTTGTTGTTAGTTTGCTGCCATACCTTCAATTCCTGTCATGCTTATCTTCAATTAACCATAGGGTTCCTAAGGTTTCTCAGATAGAGTTATAAGTAATGGCCATTATAGATAGATGCGTGCAAATCACATGTTGTTAAGATTTCCATACATGTAGCTACCATTTGGTTATACAAATTGGTGCTCCTGCATATTGTTTTTGGTCCTTATAAATTGTTCAGTAGTGTTCCTGGAGGATGACTAAGGAATTAGTGCTCTGTTATGATTTCTTGATAGAATTGTCGAACTACTGTCCTATGTATTAGTACTGATTATTTGGGTCCTTATCCTTGCTTCAAAGGATGCTGGTAGGTAAATCGGTGGCCTTATTAACCATGCTATGCCATTGTTAGCTGTATTAGTACTGTTTATTTGGTTAGCTGTAGTAGGAGAGTGCCTGCTGATTAGTGTTTATTTGCTTTTTTGGCGCTTAATTGGTTATTTGTCTCAAGTAGTGTTAGTTCCGATCATGATTGTTGTGCTTATGGCTTTAGAAAATGATAAACTGTTTGAATCTGATAGGCAGGTGTCCTTTTAGATTTTGTTGGTAAATCTATTTTATTCAATGGTTATTGACAGTACATTATCATTCCTATTTTAGGAAGGTCTATTCCTGCAATATCATTGTTACCTTTTATTTGGACTACTACTGCTAGGACTTGCTCCAGATTTTAGGATTTCTTTTCTTTTAGGATTTATTTTCTTCTAGGACTGGGTTTTTATTTTTCTGTTTTGATTGTTTTTTGAGCTCTTTCTTTTCATTTCCTACCATCCTTATCCTAATTATCTTAAATTGTTATGATGTGTGTAACAGGATTAGATCTTGGATTTGCTAGTGGACTTTGGGAGTTTCTTAGCCAGCTTGGTGACTCCATATTTTTCACTATTTCAGCAAGTCTTTTGTAATCATTAAACTTTCGGCACTACATTTCTATCTTATGTGTACATCTGTTTGCTTCCAATTGCTATATATGTATTGTTGTTACTAAAAATGATGAAGCTCCTATCAATTGCTATACATATATATGTGTATGATGATCCTCCTTTCCTGCAGTAGTATAACTAGGATATAAAGCACATTGAACTAACAATCTTGTATGGTGCCTAAACTACAATGATTCAGGAACATCAGATGACTCGAGGGTTGCAGTACATGGAATGCATTTGCAAATCCAGCCAAAACCTGATATATACCAAAAAAGATTGTTATATTCCTCCCTGGTACAATAAATAATAAACTAAGATAGTTCCTGGTACAAAAAGAATAAACTATACATAGTTAATTTCTTCTCTTCAGCATCTTTCTGAATGACCCTAATTGTCACTGACAATATCTGGACAGATTGAAAACAATTTAACTTCAGTACTTCAAGTAATTTGCATGAAAGATTTTTGAAATCCAACTTCTGAATCCAGAATTTGATTAGTTCCATAAATTTGTATGACCATAGATTTAGAAAATTTTCAGAGATTTGTATGACCAAAGATACAGTTCAGATTTGATTAGTTCCATAAATTCGTATGACCAAATATATATTTCAGATTCGTATAGTTTCAGAGATTTGTATGACCAAAGATACAGTTCAGATTTGAATTGTTTCATAAATTGGTATGACCAAAGATGCTATTGTATATAAATGGGCTGCTGTAGAACTGTTCTTCATCTTTACAGTGCTGTTGTATAGAAATATGCTGAATTTTCTGCTCTCATTGTTGCTCAAAGAAATTTAGCAAAAAAAATGGTGTCCTGGGAGACGCCGCTGCTGCTTGAGGCCCTTGAGAGGACCTTCGTGTCGTGATGATTTTGCAGGTACCCCGAGAGGCCCTTGAGTTTGCCGGAATGTCGATTAACTTCCGTTCCGGCAAATTCGGGTACTCCATATGTCCTATTTCAGCAAAGGTCATGCTGAAATTTTCCGTGAATTTTAGCATGACTTTGCTAAAAATCAGACATATGAGGTACTTGCTACTAATGCATGGGCCGGGGTATCTTAGTACTTAATTAAGTAGGATCAACTGCCCCTTTATTCTTGCTGTATTAAACCATAGGTGGCAATAGAGCCAAGTGATTAGTGCCAAGTGATTAGGCCCAACCTAGGGTGCCTCGGCATCGATAAACCCTAAATGATGAAAACTTAACTTGGCTGCCCCGGATGCCTCGGTGTCGATGAGAACCTAAATGATGTACGCTTAGGCTTTTAGGGTGCCTCAGCGTCGACAAACCCTAAATGATGAAAGCTTAGGCTTTTAGGGTGCCTCGGTGTCGACAAACCCTAAATGATGAGACCATGATCTTGTTCCTTGACAATAACCAACTTTTTAACCAAACTTTTTTCCTATTTAGAGCGAAACATGGCCCACAACGATGAGGCCGGTGGTTCGGGCGGCAAGCAATTTTGGAGCTGTCCCAGGAGATGGAGGAACAACCTCACCGCTATGAGGACGCCGCGGAAGACACCAATCCTGATTACACAACCCCTAGTGGCGTCAGGGATGACACCACTAATGGTGCCGCCGAGGATGCCACCACTGATGATGGCGGCGCACACACAGATGGCAGCCAACCGAAGAAGCAAAGGAAGGACCGGCGCCCGAATGCGCTCCGCACCGTCAAGGAGGAATTCACTCAAGTGGACTCCGACGGGAATCCAACGGAGCCCAAACATATAGTCAAGGGGTACTCGGTTCAGCTCGGGTGCATTCTCCGGAGCACCGTCTCGATCAACCCCGAGAACCTTAGGCATAAGGACCGAGGGAATTTGCGCAACCTCCTCTTCACGAAGCTGCACGAACGATACAAGTTCCCCGCCGAATTTTAAAACACATGCCTCTCAGGGAATAAAGTGAACAGTGCCGCCCTCACGAAGATGAGCACGGCCTTGTCTACTTGGAAAAGCACAGTGAAGAGAATGATTGATAAAGGTGATAGTTATGAGAAGATCAAGGCGAAATATCCTTTGATGAGCGAAGATGAGTACAAGGAGTTCAAGAACAAGTGCGAGAGCAGTGCAACCTCCAAATCAAGTCAGTGGGGGAAAGAAATGCGGGAGTTGAACTTAGGGGAACACAAACTCGGTCCCGGCAGTTACAGAGTGGCGGAGCCTATATGGGACAAGGAGGACGCGGAGCATGCCGAGCAAGGCCTACCGCCCTGCTTCGAGAAATACAGCGGTGACAAGCAGACCAGGAACTATGTCAGGGCCCGGTACAAGGAGGAACCGATAACAAAGGAGCTTACCACTGATCCGAAGACCAGGGCGCTTGAGCTTCTTTTGGTAAGGAATACACCCCCACGTAATTAGCTCCATATGGTTGCACTCTAATTAATCCCCAATATTTCTAAATGGTTCACGTTACTGAAAGCAGTAGCACGGGGTCGTCTAAGAGCTCCCCTTTCGACACCCCTTTAAGTAGGGCGTTGAACGTAATGAAAAACAAGGATAAGCTCACTAAGCCGACGTCAGCTGGTCGTGTGGCCGGCAAAGGCTTGTCCACAAAATGGGGGTCATACTATACTGCTGGTGTGCGGAAGGAGAAAAAGACCAGCTCGGAAAGCCAGACGCGCGAGGTTGAACAACTCAAGGCACAAGTGGCGCGGATTCCGGAGCTTGTCCAAGAGCAAGTGCAACAACAACTTGGAACGACGCTCAACGCCATGGTGCCTATGTTGATTCATGGGCTGACGACGTGGATTGCGGGCGGCCAACAGGGGCCTCCCCCGGTTCCCAGCTTCACGACTAGCAACTCGCACAGCGCGCGGGCGGCTCCATTGGTGTCTCCGGCGGCGCCATTGGTGTCTCCGGCGGCGGCGCCATTGGTGTCTCCGGCGGAGGCGGTATTTGTGTCTCCGGCGCCGGCATGGGCATTGGAGCTTAATGCACCCGGGTGTACGCCGGCCGGCACCTCGCCAGCAAGCGCCCCCCCCCCCCCTTGTCAGTTGCATGCCCGCCGTTGGTGGTGCCTCAACATTAGCCGAGCTCGACGGCATCACAGTAACTAAGCCTCTCGGCCGATGACTTCATCTCCTTGCCTTTGACTGGGCATCCCTGACGCCCTGTACATGTTTTCGCAGGGCACCGCCGACGTTCCTTCCACTCTTCTGCACTTCGTGGGCGCCGAGTTGGTCGATGTCACCAAGGGCAGAATCGTTCAACCGGGCAACCCCATGTTCCACGGTAATCCGATGCCACCCACAATGTATAGGGTTGAAGTGGTTCGGGTGCTGCCAGGCTGCGATGATCTGTTACCTCCGATTTGACCCGTTGGGGCTGACGAAGAAGATGAGATGACCCTCAGCACCTGCGTAAACTGGCCCCTGCTTTGGCCGAAGAGCCAGATTCGTTTGGGGGCGGGGGACACCACCCCACAGACAAGACCACCAGTCGTGCCGGCGCCAAGCCATGGCAAGAACGCCGCAACGCTACCGGACCTGCCAGACATCCCTATGGCACAGGATCCGGACTGCCCTATGGCACAAGATCCGGACGGCGACGACAACGACGACGGTACATTTACCAAAGTTGATAAGTACTTTGCCGAACATGGGTACGCTGACGAGTTCTGCGGGCCTCTTTCTCAAGAACCCAACCAAGACGATCGCGATCTAGCTGGTACGGCGGAGAAATCCAATTGCAATAGGCGTCGTCTGGCGTTCAGTTCTCAGGACACGCCTCCAGCTCCTGCCTTCACCGAGCCTCAGATAGCTGAGGTGTGAAATATTATCAGCCCCAACATGCTCAAGAAGGCGGTCTGTGAGCAGAACTCGGTCCCATTACAGGAGATCAAGAAGAAGGGACGGAAACGAAAGACTAACAAGGGCGCCGGTGCGAGCCAGCCGGCACCGAGTTCGATCCGTGCTCAGGACGGGCCACCTTCACCTAAGGATATCTCGAGGAGGGTGCATGTGGCGGGTAGGGCGATGCTACCGCCAAATATGCTGAATGCTGCAACCGGTGCTATGCGGAGTCTGCACGACAGTGTTCTTTCTTTGGAGAAGCGGCGTCTCAGAGAGAAGGATGTGGCATACCCGGTTTTCATGGCCAAGGTGCCAGAGGGCAAGGGCTTTGTGGATGGCGACATCGGGGGTACGATCGTCCTGCGGTTTGATGACATCTTTGCTATGTTTAACCTTCATCCGCTGCACTACACCTTCGTTTGGCTGTTTTCGCTGAGTATGGAGATGTGAATCATTAGAGACAAGACCCCGGACACCGTGATAGTCGACCCCTTCTACATGCGTGCCAAGCACTTGAGCAGCGCTGGGGACCGCCAAGTTGCGAGTTCACACCTCGAAGGCGTCATTCTGGCAAACCCAGATAAGGATAACTTCCTTGTGGCTTACTTTCCTGAGTAAGTCATCCCTTAACCGCCACGTAACATATGATTTCTTAGATTTTGATCGTTCTTTTTTTTCTAACATTCCGTGTTCTGTGCAGTGACACACATTGCACACTCATCCTCTTAAGCCTAAAATATTCCATGGCCACATATTTAGACCCGAACCGTAACTCCAAGATAGACTACACAAATGTCAAGAAAGTTCTTGATGATGTTCACCCCGCCTACGCCAAATCTGGAGGCACCTTCACGAGGGCAGTTCGTAAGTACGGCAAGCACATGTTCTCACACAATACGAAGTTCTGCTGCATCAAGCAGCCGCCTGGCGGTCAGAAGGATGCCTACTACGCCCTCCATCACATGCGTGCGATTGTAAGGGACCATCATCAACTTCTGTTACCTGATAATCTCAAAGATTGGGCCGCGAGCTTGTCAGCAGTCCAGGACGCGGACCTCAGACAAGAATTCTTTCACATCCAGTCGGAGTTTGCGGACATCATCCATCAAGATGTCCTTCATACCTCGGGGCAGTTCTTCCTCAGATAT